>CAEFZX010025878.1:0-66887 GCA_903066825.1 Alfaro cultratus
ACTAATCGCACAGTGAAATATGCATTTTTGAAACAAAGAAAATATTTAATGACATACTTCACTAGCAATATATTGAAAACAGGTTAAGTATGTATTCCATAGTCTAAGCATTTATAATTTTTTAATTAATAGAATTAGGACAGTTTTGTTCTTTAGATATGGACAGTCAGTATGGCTAATATTGCTGATTAGTCTCAAGTTTGCTTACTGTGCAGTGTACCCAACAAGATTTGTTTCTGATTTAGAAACATCAGTTTAAATTCTTTCATGGAACTATAAACACAAGAAATATTAAATATTTGAATAAATTTGTAATATTTTATTTTTTTACATAATTGGAACATTTAATTACGGAAGAGGATTAGGGCCACCGAAAAAAAATAAAAAAAAATAAATAAAAAATTCTGACTTTAAAGTGAGAATTCTGAGATTAAACTCAGAATTCTGACAATTCCTCTTTTTTTTCCGTGGCCCTAATCCTCTTCTGTATGTAAAGAAGTAAAATGTTAAAGTATAATTTTATCTGTTACGTATTAGGTGAATTATTTACACATTTAAACATATATTTCTTTCATATAATTAGTTTAATCTTAATAAGATTACTACATATCTACATATTCATTTAATTCTTTTATCACAAATGCCGCATTTGCCTCTCTCAGGTTAGGAACCAAAAGACACGGCTCTGTTTTTGAACGAAGCCATGTGACTCGGATCTCGGAAAAAAGCCGGAATTCCCATCACTACAGCGCTCTGCTCCCCCGGAAGCACATCTATTCACGTGTAGCATTTTTCAACCTTGAAAAACAACATAGTAGAGTTGTTAGCGTTTTATCTGTCTGGTTATATTGCTACAGTGATGTCAGCAACAAGAATGGTGTAAGTAATAAGTGTTTATTTCTACTGAATGATCTTGGACCTCGTTGCGTAATTGTCGTCACCATGTGTTTAAATTTTGCAATCTATCAATTACCTACGGTTGGGATCTAACATTGCCCTAGCTAGCCCTTGTCTTATGTGTCCTCATGTTGATTTTGATTTTGATTAGTTCATGTAATACTCTATAAACTTGTTTTATTTTTTTATATACTTTTAACTGCAAATTGGCAGCTTCTGCACGGCAAGAAAGTAGTTAGCATTAGCAAGCTAAGCTAAAAACAGTCAACACGCAGCTCTAATTGCTCAAAGTTGTACTTTAGAAGAATATATTTTCTCTTAATTATGTTAAGCATCGTTCCGAATTAGGTTCAGCTAACAGTGCAGATTCAAGAGACTCTTGTAGGTATATTCTTTGAGGAGAGCGCTGTAATATTTGGCATTATTTTCCGTAGATGTTAAAGAAATAGTGATCATTACATCACGTGGCTTTAGAGAGGCTAATCTTTAATGTCTAAATGTGGTTCTGCAGGGAAATGTTTTACAGTTTTTATCAGAGCTGCCAGTGTCTTTGCTGCGTTCCTGTCTTTGAACGAAAACACTCAGCTCTGCTGCTGATTTTATTTTATTTTTTTAAATGTCTGAAGATTTGTTTTAAAAAGCAAATATTAATAAAACTCCCAGAATCCAACAGCTTATGTGTTTGCGGTACCTGAAAAGTGTGCAAATGAATTTGCCTCATATCAATTGTTTTCATATTTTGACTATATAAAGAACTAATATGTTTTGTCATAGAGAGGGGAGCCGTCCTGTCAGACATCATGAAACATGAAATCAGGTCATAGCACCTACATGTTTTTTTAATTCAGCATTTACACTCAGATTTAAGAATAAGTTGTTAATCCCCTCATAGAAATTCCCAATTTACAAACCTTGCAAAACCATAATTAACTGTTAATGATGCATAATCAGTTTCAGGTGAGTAATAATTACCATAGACACTGGCTATTATTTGGATTGTAGGAAACAATTAAAAATGATCACATTTAGTTTTTGTTTAATATAGACAGTTTAACATTAAACATTTGTAAATAATTTATTTCCATTTCTCATCAGAATAAAACATAAAAGAGGATTTCATTTTTTATTTTTTTTTACACAATTTTATTTTTTACATTTGAAAATATTTCATGGTTTCTTGTCTCGTCTCAGCTACCCTTTCTACCAGTTGGGAAACCCCCAGCTGAGGATCTTCAGACCCAACTGGTTTCTGACTCTGGTGAGGCCGGGAAAGGAGCAACCTCCTGAAACTGTCCAGTTTCGTATCCCAATGGAGTAAGTTTTTAGTACTAAAAATACTCTCATTGTATTATGAGGTTTTTGGACAATCTTGCACCATTATATTGACTGTTGTACAGCTTAGTAAAAAGCTTTTTTAGTACAATTGCTAATTTTTGAGGTGACAAAATGTTAAATTTTTACTGTACTCAGTTTTCAAAAAACAAGATCACAAGAAGGAATTGTGATCTTTGAATCTGTTCTTTGGATATTATAAAAAATCAAGTAAAAGGTTTCTTTTTATGGCTTTTGTTACTCTAAGTTGCTCCCCTCTATGTTATATAAGACTTGAATGTTATAATACGTTTTGATGAAGTTTTGGGTCTACATCAAACAATATTAATGTTTCACATTAAAGAAATTTAGGTTTCTTTAATGTGAAACATGATATATTATTGCCTTATTGCTTACATTTATCGATTTATTTCACTGTCACTGGGGTCCATTTGGCTAACGTAAGCATTTTGAGGATGACAGTTAAGGTGTTAAATAAAATGTGAATGTAACTATACTGGCCACCAGATGGCATGATCACTTCAAGAATAGAAAACAAAGTCAAGAGTGAACCTTATGTACTTAATACTGTACAAATCTTAAATATTTGGGCACAACAGTTTCAGTGATGTCATTTGAAAAGCTGTCAAGACAAGTAATATAGGTGATGATTTTCTTTAGTGAGATTGTGGAAGTTTAGAGGAAGTTGTTTACAGCAAGATGTCAAACATCAATCACCACCAGGAGCCAATACTAACACCTCTGGGCAAAAGAAAATGTTCTTGAACGCTCTCCAAATGTCATATCTAACGCAGTATGCTAAATGTTTTACCACAAGACTACTTCCAGGGTTTGCATTAAATTGGTCCTGTGATGAATTCGTGTAAAAGTCCAATATATAGTAATAAATGCATGTAGAGTTTTGCTTTGATGGTTTTGGACAGTTTATATTCTGGAATAAAACTCTTACGCATGACTACTGCTCATCTGTAGTCATCCCAACTACAGATGAGCAGATTTTTGGGTACGTCTGTGAGCCAAGGTTACTGAGGCTTGTAGTGTTCCTCAGGCGAATAGAGGCCCAGAACCCATGCTAAGGAGAAAAATTGAAGTTTGCAGCAGATCGTCTATGTGTCTCTGGTGGGGTTTAGACCATAATCTGTTCATCCAGGTGCTTGGCCTCCCACTCTGATTTTTGCCTCCTCTCTGCCAAACTCCTAGGGTGCTTATGTAATTGTGTGTATGTGTGTGTGTGCACATGCACCGTTGTCAGTGTGGGCGAGTCAGTTAGTGAGAATGGTGTGCGTCTCTGTGTACACATGCACAAAAGTGGGTAAGTGCAGGGTGCGTGTGTGTTTTGAAAAGGGTGTGTAATGTTATTTTTCCTTCCAGTCTTTGATGTCTGCGAGAGGTACACAGCTGATTGATACGCTGCTGGGGCCTCATTGTGTGCTCAAAATGTTGTTATTTTTCTGTATTTATTCAAACATGTAGTATGAGTTCCCACATTGAGAGACGATGACACAAACTAAATATCACTCCCACTCCCAGCTTATTGATGAGTGAGTCAGGAAGGCAGTGAAAGCTGTTGTAGGCGTGGAAGCGTGAGTACACTCTTGAACTGAGCAGCTGTTAATGAGAGCTAGTGATGATTGTATCATGAAGCCAGTTGGTACTATAAGGCCATCTTTATTTTAATGACACCCAGGAGTTACAGTCCATCAAAGTATTCATAACCCCTTGAACTTCTGCACATTTTCCCACATTGCATTTGCAAACTTCGATATATTTTTTATTTGGAGTTTATCTGGTAGTCCATCACAAAATAGTAATGGATTATGAAGTAGAATGAGAAGAATAATGGTTTACATTCTTAGTTACAAAAATAAAAAAAAAATATAATGTGAATTAATGTTACTCGTTATTCTAGCACTACCAAATAAAATCCAGTGTAACAAGCTGCCTTCAGAAGTAACCTAAATAGAAAATGTAGTTCTTCTTTAGAAGGACTTAGAGGTTTCTTAGAGAACAATAGTGAACAGAAAGACTCATGAAGACCAAGGAGCACATCAGAATGGTCAAAAATAAAGTTAAAGAGATGTTTAAAGCAGAGTTAGATTATAAAGAAATGTCCTGGGTTTTGAACATTTATCAGAACACTGCTCAGTCAGTAATCTGAAAATTGAAAGAGTATGGCACAACTTCAAACTTACCAAGACATGGTCATCCAGCTAAACTGATTAGCTAGGCAAGGAGAGCATCAATGAATAGTCCATAATAACCCTGAAGGAGCTGCATAGAGCCGCTCTTCATGTTGGACAATCTGTTTAAAGAACAACAGGTGCGTTCCACAAATGTGGCTTTTATGGAGTGGCATAAAGAAAGAAAGGAAGGTGTTCAGGTTGCCATAAGCACTGTATAAGACAATGTAATAGTGTAGATGAAGGTGCTCTGGTTAGATGAGACCAAAATTATGACATGGTGGTGGTGATAAGCAGTGGGGATGTTTTTAATCAGAAGTCAAGCAACAGATCTAGTTAGAGGAGAAGATGGCTTTTGTGAAACTCAGGGGAAGACTGGAATAAATCAGGTTTGAGACTGCCAGAGACTCAAAACTAGTGTGATAATAAGGATCATTGTCCATCCTACAAAATTGCTCAAAACATATATCTAGAGGTACAATGGACAGGTTTTCATCAAAGTATAATTATGAGTCAGAATGAGATGGTAAAAGTCAAGACCTAAATCTATATGGCAGTCTGTAGCAGGACTTGAACAGTGATCTGAATTACAGGCTGATGAGATTGCAGAATGAAATCAGAATTTTGGTGACAGTCCTTCCAGTCAAATAAATCGAATGAGCTGTTAATTGGTTAAATAGAGAAACTAGGCCACATATGAAAATATTCTCACTATTAGCCATTTGCAGCGTAGCCTGGTAAAAACCAGCCCCTTTTTCTATGGTTTGCTTCGTACAAAGGGTCTAGACTCTAGACCTTTGGCTTTTGAGAAACGATTGCTTGCTAGAGGGGTGGACTGTGTTGAGGTTTTAAATTTTACCCAATTGCTAATGTTTTCCCGGGATGCACGCAATGTGCCACATTGATTGTGAAGGAAGGTACTCTGAAACTGTATGCACTGTAAACAACCATCCCCAGCTCTTGCTCCAAATTTAATTGCTCAATATTTGAAAATGTGGCCAACAAGAACTGAATGGCTTCGTTCACTTCCTCCCCTGCCTTTGCCAAACTACAACCATGATTACGTAATTTATTTCTAAAGTTAATTTTATTTAAACTAACCATATTAATTTCAACATTAAACCCCATCTTTCTGAAGTTGAAGGAGTGTGACTTATAGACAATCTCATGATTTCTCTGCTTTGGCCGGTCAACAACATTTTTTAATATTTCATTATCTAAATCTGTTATTTCTGACCCCTACTTTGTACTCTGTAGACCTCCTCGGCTTATTTTGTTCTACATTTTTCTCATCTAATTGTCAAGTGCTATTGTTAGTTTCTGCCCTTTTCTTTGTGTCACCCTGATCTTTACTTTGTTCTGCTTTCTTAAATACTACATATCTAAAACCAATCTCTCTTGTTTGAAACACCTGGGCAGTTTTTGTTTCCTTTCAGTTCTGTTTCTGCCTGTGGGAAGGTAGCATTTGTTCATCTTTATGATTGTTCTCAAGCTTTTTGTGCATGTAAGTATTTCCTCTCTGCTCTAGGACATCATCAAATTTCCAGGTTTACACCCACATATACACGCACTCACACCCCTCTTGTATCTAACCTGGCAGTGGCCTTAGGCCATCGGAGTTGAACACAATACATCACACAATGGCAATCGCCCACCATAAATGTTCCACTTAAACTCATTGTTGAAACCAGGTCATTGTTTAGGCTAATGAATTTTGAGTACTGATTGTCTAAATCCTCTACACTCCCTCTATATGAGTGTAACAAGCTTTACAGAACTGTCTTTATGTGAAAAGTTCAGTCACTCCTATGTTTGGTGTTTTGCTGAATGATTATAAGACCCAAATACTGAACAATAAATGTAATCCTTCACACGCTGCTCTTTTACTCTAATCTTCTCAACTGTCTCTTCTCTCACCGAAGTCTCAGGTTCCTCGATGGCTTTCCTCCAAACAATATCTATTATGATCTTGATACTTAGTGTTGAGCAACTTCTGCACATCTATTGTTCTCCACTGATGGGAGGGTAAAAGTAGAGAGTGTGCATATCTCAACCCTGCCTGACAAAGGGTAAACCAACAACGAGGAGCGGCTTTCTTTTGCCTTTCATCTGCGCTGAACACAACTCTCCTGTTTCTTTTGCACCACTAAGCCACTTTGATACTATGCACATCATAAGTGCACATGTGCTGTGTGTAGCTTTGTTTATACAGTCACATTGAGAAATTAGGTCACTCCATGTGGTTCTCAAACATATTGGAGAAACTTATTGTGAAAATTAGCAATACAAAGGAAATTTATTATTGTAGCTAAGCAATTAAAGAAAAAGAGGGAAAGACAGCTTAAAATTTTCTTGTCATACATAACTAAAAAAACCACAATGTGCAATATTTTGCAGAATAAGGCGTGTCCTATTTAAACCTCAGGTATATAGTCTTTTGTGCTACCGACTGGGCAATGTGAAAACTTTTGCACTCTAAAGCTGCTTCTCCATGGTCGAGTTTCACTCTAGCTGGTTAATAGCTGGTTCAGGTTGTTTTGGAGTGTGTTCATTGGAGTCTATTCCCCTCTACTGTGGGTGTGACTATGGGTAGGAAAGTAGGAACTTGGGCACGCTGTGAACGCACGGGAGCTCTGGACATTGCTCCGATGTTTTTTTTGTTTTTGTTTTGTTTTGCAGTGAGACTCTGCAATGGAGAACCTTGAGGTTGTTTTTTTTATGGACTCCCACAGCTATTTCCGTTTTTCTTACCGAAATTCATTAGCCAAACATAATAAAAAGAAATTACAATAATTTAAGTATTTATTTATTTAATTTCCCTTTGGGAACAAAAAAATACCCGGATTAGTTGCATAGTTTGCTCTACGTACAAAGCTATCTGTATTGTGACATTTTCTTTTTAAATAGGCAACCTTTTTGGATTTAGGCAATGCAGTCAAAAGACATAAACCAATAGTCAAACATGAGAAGAAGATTCCAAACAAAGACTAAAATGCACATCACACCAAACTAATATTATGTAGATCCGGTGTTTCACGCCGGCCGATGTAAAAAATTTAACTTCCACAGAATGTTGACCAAAGCTGCACCGTTTCTCTCTTCTTCATTGCTTATGCGTTCTTCAGAGGGAAATCACAGTCAGCTGCTCCCAAGGTTGACTTATGTTCTCCTTCAGCTGCTCAAGGTTACACTGATGATTACGCTTTTCCAGCTTTCAGTGACGTAAATCACGGGCAAATCAAAAAATGCAGTCTGCTCCCAATCAAAATGATTGTGCGTAATACGGTGTGGTTTGTTATTCCCCTGTTGGAAAAAAACAGAAAAGTCGTGCAGAACTGCAAAAGATCTGCTAATGGAGATTAATCCGGCTGGGACAGACTGAAGATGAATGGTTTTAACCCACTCCCGTGGATGAGCTGCTTAAGAAAAGACTTAAGCAGCTCACGAGTTCTGGAATCATGTTTGGACAGATGAGTCTAAAATTGAATTATTTATGCACCAAAACAGAATGCACGCTTGAGCTTTCTGTTTTGATGTTCATTTATAGGAAATGAACATACCAGCTGTGAATTGTGGAGATGAAGGTGGGCATATTTGACCTTGCTAGCTCACAATTATAAAATTCATCCAGAAAATAAATTCTTTGGCTAACACAAGGTTACCGGTAGTTGTTTTTTGTTTTTTTTCTTACCTGCACTTAAATCACATTCATCAGAGATTAATTAAAAAAGTAGACAGTGGTGTGTCAAGATTTCTAAATAAAGAACTCATTGTTATTTTGTTCACACTTATATAATGTGTTTAGGGAGGTCATGTATTGAGACTCATGAGATAACATTTTGTATTTAAACATTGTCTTGGTTTGGAAAAAGAGTCCCAGTTGAGTTTGTCCTGTGCCTGGCACAGTCTTATTACACAATTTTTTTGTATTAGCTCACCTAAGAGCAGTTTAGTTTATGTATTCTGTCAACAAATTAATATCTGTGTCAACTTAAGCACTGTTTGGCTGTCACTTATTTGATAAACGGTTTCCTTGGGCAACATGAGCCTTATGGTATGAGATTCTTCCAGAATGCAGTAAGTGCCTGTCGTCTGCAGCTTTGCAACACCTCCATTTGTTACGATGTCCTCCTCCCTGTCTTTCCCAGGGAATTCTTATATTTCATTCACCCAACCAGTAAAGCACTATAAAAAGCCTCAAAGTAGATTTAACCAAACTTGTATCAAACAAGGAGCCACATAAAAAGCCTTCCAGTGGTTTGCCAAGTCAACTTGCTAAAACAGGCAGCCTTTCTTAAAAGGAATCGTGGTAGCCACAAGAGTCATGAGGGTTTCTGAATCATCCCTGTGCCAAGGAAAGTTCATGTGGAAGCAAGAAAAGGAAAACATGACTTGAGGAAACCTCCATTCCTTGTTTCGTATTTTCACAGTTTTTTATTTTATTTTTTATTTTTTAATTTTATTATTCTTGAATAAAACAATCAACAAAGAGCTCAAACCAGGGCAGACAATGGTCCAGGCCACTGCAAGAGTTTAAAATTGGTCCATGTGTTGTTTTGTCAGAACAATATTTGGTGCCAGGGGTTTAGTTCCTCTGTTTTGAGTTTGTGTACCTCAAACAATGACAGCAGTGTCAAATTAGTTGATTTAATTGAGTTATTGCAATGCTCAAGAGAGAACATCCAAGAACATGGTGTGTATGTGTGTTTTTTTGTGAGCTATCAACTATTTAAATGAGAGCGTGCTTGTACATGAGTTCTGATGAGCACAATTGCAGGCTGTTTCTCCTAGTTTTACAGAGGTATTTTCTTAATGAGTTATGTATGCTTGTTGGACAGGGATGAATGAAATAAAATTAGAATAATTTGTTTTACCTATCATGCTCTTATTAAGAGCTTAGATTAATTTATACCTCTTGTTTGACTCTACTACCAACCAGAGTTATCGCAGCTGTTGCACATTGTGTCTATGGGGGTCAACAGTGCTATCAGTGTAGTGATAGCAGTGATCCTATCAGTGCGGCATCGTACTGTTTGCTTCACCCTATGTACATTACTGCTGATTTATGGCCGATCAAAGAGATTAAATATGTCGAGCAGAGTTATTAAATATTTTAGGAAGACTGGAACATTAACATGTTGTACACGGTGTTATCAAACATGTACATTGCCGATATTAAGACAACCAGCAATGGGCATTGGCCAACTGTCTGAAAAGAAATATTGGCTTTGAAATAAATAATTGTAACCAAAAATATTACTGACTTTGAAATAAATATATTGAAAAGTTTTTCATTGACAATAAAAAAAAAAAGAATTCCATAGTGAAAAAGATTAAACTCTAAAACAAGTTGTATTAAATTAAACTCTGAAACAACTGACTTACAACCAAGTTTTGACACAGAGTTTTATTTTCAGTTTTAATCTCGCGATTGTTTTGGCATCCGTGGTTGAGCTTGAGGAAAGGTCTTCAGAGCCTCATATCACATACAAACATATAGAGACCAACTCTAGTGCTGACCATGCTACCAATGATTCAGTGGTTTAGTCCACTGAATAGCAGACAATGAGATTACTTATCTGCATTTTAGAGTTTTCAGCTTAAGTGTAAGTAATCATTGTATTTCCTTTAGCTGGAGAAAGACTATAGTTTACATGTGTGTGGACAGGATGTGTAATTATCACAAACTACTTTTTTGTAGCATGTGAGCAAAGTAGAAAAAGTGAGCTACTTTCTAAAAAGTTGTTTGCTTTTATTGATGTGTTTTGCAGACCTTGTTAATATTCTTATTGTTTAGACCTAGAAATGCTTATGGTTCCACTATTGCTAACAATTTTTTAAATTCTTCTGATTATGAGATGGGCTTTGACGTCTTTAGCATATGCTTGGACAGTTTTTAGGACGCTGACAATAATTATCAGCTTTAAATGTTAACATGCTCGGTCAACTCAGGCTGCCATGCATAATAATCTTTAAACGAAACATGGGATACAGCTTGCCACTGCTTATAGGTTCATCAGATTTACAGGCTTCTTCATATTTGTACTCTCATTTGACCAGTGTTGGGCACTAAGTTGATCACACTAAAGGGGTCTGGCATTCACATAGTCACACCTCAGAGTGAGCTCATCGTTTTCAAAATATGAATCACCACGCTGACCAATAATTCCACCCAAATGGAGGTAGACACCAGATCATCATTGTTTCACACAATATTTATTCGACTGCCCACTCACCACCTGCCAAACCAATTGTGCTGTTGCAAACAGTATGAAAAGGTTTACATCAGTTTGCCTCCTTTGTGTCTTAAAACAGGTTCCTTTAGGTCAAACTTGCAGTTAAAAGGGAATTCCTACGCAAACTTAAAATGTATGGACATTTTTTTACCATTATCAAAGTCTTAAAAAAACACACAAACTCTTTCCTGTTGCCTTTAGTTCTAGAGAAAGAATCATGCAGGTCTTACATTGATTAATATGCAGCTGGTATACTTTAGTTTTGATAAGACACCCCAAGTCTTGATTTGAACATTTTAGCCATCAATGATTTGACCTTTGACTTACTGACTGAATCGACACAAATTTATTAAAGATTAAAACCAAGTCTAAGGGTGCAATTCTTGGCGGTTCCAATAAAGATACCAAAAAAGGATCCAAAGTTTATAAATGGGTCTTTAAATGAGCTTCATTCATGATAGAATTCTCCAGTCTTGATTTGGTGAGTTCAAAAGTGTGTTTAGGTCCTAATTAGCAGTAACATGGCCCTGTACCACACTCTTTAAGTTTTAGCATTTTGCTTTTTTTAATTACTTTGAAACTACTGAATATGGCAAACACTTTTACTCCGTTGTTCAGAATGTTATAAAAATGACTGGAAAAAATCTAGAAAGTGTAGTCTGAAAAAAAAAATTGGAATCTTGAACTGAAAAGTGTGCAGTTGTATTTTTGCTAATTGTTTAAGGCAAGAAAAGAAAAAAAAAATAAACATGTTTTTTTTTGTGTGCATTTTGTCCAAAAATATAATAGTGCAAAGGCACTTATGGATAAAATTATTATGCAGTATTTGTTGACAATAGTGCATCACTGAATGTCATTTAAAATTAATCAAAGTTGCCCCTGCCCTCTGTTTCACTTCTGAGTTTCTAACTGTGGCCTTTCACCTACTTCTCTCGTGCTTTTGGAGCACAGGTGTAAATGAACCACATTAAATTTTTGTAAATGATACTCATCATCCTCTCGGGTTAGCGTGAGCTAACACACATTTAAAAATAGGAAATATCCAAGAGCATGTAGATTAATGCTGATGAGGGGTTGCTTTTAAAACAGCTGATAGAGAGGTATGGTCTAATCTGTAAATTGACATATTGACTGTATTTAAGCAACTGTTTTAGCGAGGTAGAGTCCTAGTAGTTTTTCTTTTCCTTTGTGCATAAATATCTCCCATTTGCACTTTTTCTCAAATGACGGAACAAAATAAGTTTTAAAAAGTTATTTTTGTCATCAAGTCCAGTGTTCTCAGCCTAAGCTTGCTTGGCAACAACTGACCAAAATTGAACCTTAACACTAGTTTGCGTCACCCGATTCCCTTCTAGGTTTTGTGCTTGGAGTTCTTTCATCGTCTCAGTCGAGGAATCTTTCTCGCATTTGCGTTTGCTTATAAATATATACCAGTTGGTGTGGAACGATGCCTCCGGCCTCAGCAGTTGCTCGAGACTGGTTTTTATTCTTAAGAGGCAGAAGTGTGAAAGGTTAGCTTGTGGAGTCGGGTGGATGTTTATACTGGAATGATGATCAGATGTTGCCGGCATCATTTTTAGGGACACCACACCCTTTGTCTAAGTTTAGCCTTGTTTATGTACAGTTGCAATTTGACATTTTCTCCTCAACTTTCAGCCCAGGGCTTTTTCCAGACTATATTCCAGTTTGTAGCCAAGATGGGAGGCTTAAATTGATTGAGGTTTGTGAGAAAAAGGTTTTCTGATAAAACATTGCCTGTTGTAGTCATATACACAAATTAGAATACATAGTAGCAATGATCAATATGGACTTGAAGTTTTATCATGGTACTTTGGGGTATTTCTTGCAATGAGGACAAAGAGGAACATAAAGAGCTTTTAAACAACTCCATTAATAATTTGTCACTGCCAACAGCCAGTCTTACAAACCAAATGTTGGTCAAAAATAAAGTCCAAAAATAGTTTACTTTTCTAATTTAGTTAGATTACACGTAAAGATGCAACCTTGCAAGCCTGCAGATCAGAAGTTGAACAACGGCTAGTTAACTGATGTTGAGAAAACCCACCAAGACTCTCTTGTCATTGTTCTTGGGGATTTTTACAGTGCAAATCTTTCCAATGTACTTCCAAAATACAGATAGCACATATTGTACCCCTACAGCGATTTAAAAACACACTGTACTACTGCAACATGGCTTTGAAAGATGCATATAAGGCTGTCACCAGGGCCACTTTGTGAGTTTCTGATCATGGTCTGCTTCACTCATTTCAACCTAGAGGCAGAAACTAAAGACCTCTAATCCTGTCGTCAGGAAGTTGATGGAGCAGTCAAAGCAGATGATATAGGCTTGTTTTGACTGCATCTATTGAAGTGTTTCTGAAGCTTCAGCCACAGAACTGAATAGAATTGCTGAAACTGTCCTCATCTGGCAATCACCTTAACAGCTTCTACTGCAGGTTTGGAAGGCAGCCATTCATACCTCCTACCAACTCATCCACGTATCACTCTGAGACAGGACCTCTCCTTACACCAAACACTCTACTCTTCTCAGACCCCCTACCTGAACTTATGGTCTCTGATGAAGAAGTGAATAGGCTCTTTTAACATCAGAAGATTAAGAAAGGGACATGAGACATACTCTGGTATACTTTTTTGTGGACTTGAGCATAATTTTTGGCTCCATTAACCCAGACATCTTTTTCCACAACGTCACCTAGCTCACAATCCCAGCCTCCACCTGTCAATGGATCACCAGCTTCCTGACTGAGCGGCGTCTTCTCCTGTACAAGTTTTACACTATACACAGAAGACTGCACTCAGTAGATCTGTCTGTGAAACTACTGAAGTTCACAGATAACACCACTGTGATAGATCTAATCCAGGACAGTGATGAGTGTCCATACAGATAGGAGGTGGCTCATCTGGTCCACTAGTGCTGTCAGAACCACCTGTAACTCAATTCGTTTAAGCCTGTATACATGATCATTCATTGCCATTAAACTCTCTGCGCACCCCTTTCACAAGAACACTACATCTACTGTGCCTCCCTTAAGGTTCGTAGGAGCTATCCTTTCTTGGGTGCTGAGATATTTCTGAGACATAGACATTTTTTGGAAATAGGCCCAGCAGAGACTTCCACTTCCTGTGACAAATAGTACAACCCTCCACAGGAGCTGCTAGTCTTTTACACTGCTGTTATTAGTCTGTTCTGTGTTCATCCATCACTGTGGTTTGGCTCATCCACAAAATGGGACAGGCCCAAATTGCAATGAACAATTAGGTCTGCAGAGAAGATCATTGAGGCTGATCTTTCCTCCATCCAGGAGTTGTAAAGGTCTTGGGTTAGGAAAAAGACAGTTAAAATCTCTGCACCGAAAATCAATTTCCTTGTTTGTGTTCACAAATTTGGCGAACAAACTTATTCTTATCATAGTAACTATTTTTGCCAGAACACAATAAACTACGTTCTACTGTTAATACCTTGGGAAATAACATTAATTTGTGCTTTCTAAGTTCATGTACACTGATTAAAAAAAACTGAGTTTTACTAAACAGTGGCAGGAACAACATTCATGTTTTATTTCAGCAGTCTTCATCAATATTGCTGAGTACTACAGAAGGTTTCTCAGCTAAAAGGGGCTTAAAATGAGTTCTTATCTAAATTGACTATTAAGATAAATGTGTTCATCTTGTTTATCCTTTGTTGCTACAAGGATAAATTTGGTGACGTAAATGGGAAAAAAAAAATGCTGCATCTTTTCTAACAAGATACTATGTAGACCTTTTCTTTGACCCCAGCTATGATGTGCTGTTCTAAAATTCAACTTTTACTAAGTTTCACTGACTATGTTGGGGCCTCTTAGTTTGTTTTTATAACTCCATGGTCTTGTCATCACAGAGAATAATTGTTTAACTCTATGACTCTATACCTGAATGTTTGGAGTAGTTGTCTTACTGTATATGGATTTAGTGTAACCTTCTATATACATTAGGAGAGAGGGAACAGAATGCTTTGAAATCTTTCTGGGAATCATCATCTGTTAACAGCTAGTTTTAATTTACATCTGGACATTTAATCCATTTCAAGGAAAACACAAATGTACGAGTTCCATGTATCCTTTTTTCTCATGTCTGCTTTCATTTCAATTCATGCTTTTTCTTACATGGACTAGCACTTTATATTTTACAGACAGTAAAGAAAGGCATTCCCAACATGGAGGAAGTTTCTTGCTTGTAAAAAATATGTTGATGTCTGCAAATAGTTTTGTTTATATGTTAAGAATAAATGCTTTTAGCTTTGCTCTCCAAGGAAGGAAGGGGGAAGGATCACATTTTCCCCTTCTTTCTTTGAGAGGAGATGCAAAGCTTTTTCCAAAAGATCTTGTTAGCTGGCAGCTATTTAAGATGATGTTTCTTAATGTTTTCTTTTCAGTTCCTGAGCTATGTCAAGTACCTATTCATTAACTACAAGCTTAGTAAAAGACATGACTGTGCCAAGACCTCATGTATACCATCTGTTGGTTTGTGGTGGCTGGATATCTGAAGTGTTAAAAGCACTGCTTATTTAGAAAATGTTCTTCTCATTAATCAGGATCAGTGTTCGTCCTGCTAATGATCCACATGAGACTCAACAGACCTCAAGCTACTTCCCTCTCCTCCAGTTCCCCGACCCTGCTTTCTAGGAAAACCCACCTCTCTAAGCAATTACTCTTTCCAGCTCTCATGACCAAGTACCCCTGGTCACTCCGCTCTGCTTTGCTTCCCTCTGGCACACTCTCTGTAAGACGGTGGTTATTGGGAGAGGTGGGTGCAAATGGAGCAGAAAGGCTCATCTGTGTGTTACATCTTGGGATCCTTCGTTCTAAATTGGCATAGGAAAAAAAAAAGGTTCAATGGGTTCTCTCCTACAAGCATCTACCCTAACCATAAAAGACAAAACATTATAACCATCCACCTTTTATTTAGAAGATTTTGTGAATTTGGGAACAATAAAACTTACACTGACAATATAGTCTGTTATTTATAAGTTTTACAAACTTCAGCTTTTATGGTTGTCTGTAAGCAGAGTATACTGATTTTAAGGCATCATGTTTAATTTAATGAAACTTTGAAAATGCTGAGATTACTGGAGTTGGTTATGCCACATGTCAATATTCCCTTTTGCAAGGCACTCAACCTCAAGTTGTCTACCAATCTGTGTCAGTGTATGAATTTGTGCAATAGGTTAGATTTCAGTGTAAAATACTTTGAGTAGTTAATATGATTGATACTAGATATATTTGCTATATAAATTTCTAACATTTCTAATTTACAAGGCCTGGTATGAAACTTTTTGTTGTAGGGGTTGATTAGTGGTTTCAGATTGCCAAATGTTAAGGTGCGTCTTTTTTGCTTCAGATTGTTGACAGAACAATTGTAGCTGACTGGCGAAGACGTAAACATTACTACCCTCGATTACTTCCTAAAAAAAACCCTGTAATTTACTATTGAACCTGAAACAACTACGCTTACTAACCTTGAACAAATTTGAAAAATTCTCACAATAATCTAAAAGTAGAGCTTTTTATTGAAGTCAAGCAGTAGATGAAGAATTAAAAGACTGAGATGTTTTTGTGAAAAATATCCTGTTTCTTTTCTTTAAAGGTTTTATTTTTATGTTTTCACTTTCTATATATTTCTATTTGAAATGTTGCTGTTCTTTTGTATCTTTCACCAAACACCCTCAGTTGTCTCAAATCATCGTTAACTCAGAGATCTTAATTAACAACTCATTTTTTCCTGAAATGAATGAAAACCCTTAGAAAGTAACGGGAATTATTGTGAATTTATGTAATCAAATATGGAAACATGTAATCATTTTAAAGTTGAGCCTACCTTTTTCCATACTCTCAAAATGCAAACATTATCTTTCTGCATTACTGTGAGCTTTGGCAAAGTTTAACTTATTATGGAGGAACAGCAATTGTTAGTTACAGCATGGAAACAAATATTACATCACTCTTTGGTACAAAGAGTCTTTGTATTCACAGATGGGATTTTTCTCAGGCAAATCTTTGCTTCATCTTATATTATTACTAAATACTCAAGGTGTCGAGCTGTTTACTTTACAAACAGTGAAAATTACGGTGTCCTACACTGTCAAAGAAACATATGAGGTGATAGAAGACACCACATCCGAGGCTCCTTTTGTCAGACCACAGCGTCGCTATTAAGCACTTTGTCTGACGCATTTGAGAAGGGCTTTCTACTGGGCTAATTCAATTGACTAGATTGATTAGCAGTTAAAAGCCTTTCTTCCTCTGGGCAGAGGAATCTGTTCCCAGTGCTACCCAGTGGGCTACCTTGAGCTGGGCCAGCCGGCCAGATCAGTTGGTGCCAGGTCCACTTCCTGTGTAGAATTTCACTGGGCACGATCAATACTCCTAGACAGTTAATTGGATGAACACTGACACTCACATTTCTCCTCTCCCCACTTTATGGTCCATTCAGTAGGAGCTGAATGGGTTTTCACATGAGTGTCTTGTCCCTTTACAGCACATGATATAACTGCAGAGATTATTGTAATGCAGTTTGGAAATGGGCTACATTATTCCTATATTAAGGTCGATTAAGTGAATGTGGTGTTAGATGATGAAATGTCATACCTGAATGTGAAGTCGCAGCACACATGTATTGAGATGGCTATTCATGGCACTTAAATTGTGATACTTCTGACATCTTATGACCTTTGATTTGATCTGTTTTCTTTTTCCTGTTTGTTCTGAACAGCATGACCAAGTATGATGTGAAGAACTACTTGGAGAAGATCTATAACGTCCCCGTTGGAGTAATTCGCACTAGGATACAATTTGGTGAGGTTTCCTAGCTATTTGCACAAAAACTTATTGTCTACCAAATACTCTACTAACCTTTAAAGCTAATCACAAATAGAAAGAACAATTAATTTATATGTCTTGAAAACAATTTAGAATATTTAGAAATTGAATTGAGCCTGCTTTTTCTAATAATTTGTCAGAAAACTGAATAAAGAACTTGAAAATCAGCTATTGCATTATGAGCCATCCCATTTTTCTTAAACAAATGTTTAATAGAGTTAAAATCATTTCTTCCATTTAGGGTTTGCAAGGTTCATAGAAATGGTGTTTTGGGAAGCATAAAGTCAAATCGATTCTGTTTAAAAGACATTTAACAGTGATTAACAGTTTTGTCTTATGTGCACAATTTTCTATTGAAATGCAGCCGCAGGAGTGTTTTTCAGCGGCCAATTGCGGTATTGGTTCTCATGCCTCGTCCTGCTTTTTCTGTGCACACACACAGCTGCTTATCTGACAATCTGCTGTTGCAGCACTCTGGCCTCCAGCTGTTCCAGAACACACCATGCTTCCTCCAGACATGCACATACAGTTCACAGTCTGCCTAACTTAAGGATCCTCTATTAGCAGCGTTGATTATCTCTTTGCCAAAAATTATTATGCAATCAAGATTAGTGGTATTTCACCGAATTAACAATGCTTTCTAACATCTTTTTTTTTTTTCTTTGAGGAAGAAAAATGTAGCCAAGTATTTTTTACAGACTAATTTGGTTGCTCCATACAGAGAGCAAACAAATTAAAAAGCTGTTTGCTTTCTTTTTTGTTGTTCCTAAACTTCCATTGTCTACCTGTGAAGGAGGTAGAGATTGGTCAGTCAAGCCAGTCAGACCAAGAAGGTATCATGGGGAGAGAGGCGCCTAGCATATAGAGTGGAGAAGCAATTAACACTGTTTATTAGGATTGTGTCAGAGGCTACAGGAGGAAAGAATGCTCCTTGTTGTAGCGAGTTCAAGGAAATCAGCAAGTCTTCGAGGGATGAAGTGGGATGGAGAACAAAGGGCAGCTGAAGGCCCCTGGTATTCCCGAGGTGCGTCAGAGAAGGTATCCCTGTCTGCGTCAGGGGTTCCACTCCATTGGCAGTGTAAAGACGGGACTGGACCAAGAAGAGTGAGGGGTGCAAGCAACTCTTTCTTCCCTCTTGTGCGGCAGGGGTATTTTGGAAGGTGTTACCATGGCTACCTCTCCAGTCTGGGATTTGTAACGTGATAGCTGGTTGCCAGACCGCAATCTCAATGTGGGAGAAGTTGTGCTTGCATTTGCGAGTGTTCTGTGAAAGCTCTGTCTGTGTGTCTTTTTGTTAGGAAAAACCTTCAAGAGGCGAAAGACGTTGTTTGGTGTCTTTTCAAGGTGTGCAGTTATGGTTTTGATTTGTCATAATACAAATCAAATACAAGAGTTGTAGTAGTTTCCTTTTGGTTTTCCTCAGCAACCTGAACACATACACAAATGTGCAAACACACATTGGCACATACACTTGGTTACCTCTGTGTCCCACCCACACAGGGGCCTCCATTTAAGCGTGGTGTGGAGGGGGTGTTTTACAACCCTGCTTAGGGCTTTCCCTGAGTTGTGCGCTGCCTAGCTAGTGATTACTAGCTATATAGTGTGTGTGTTTTTGTGTGTGTGGCACAAAGCACACGCAGGCACACACTTATGTACAAATGAGTCATTACAGGGGAATGTTTCCCTTGTTTTTCATGTCATAAACCGTTCCCATGGCAGTGGCAGTTACTCCATGAGCCTGTGGACTTGACCACCAGGGTCTTATTGAGATTTGCATCTCAAGGAGGGAGAATCTATTTGATAATTTGCCATTGTCCTTCACTGACAGTACCATTTGTCAAATGCACACCTGTGTGAAATCCCTTAAAGATATAGGAATTAATTGGTCTCAGTTTGACGAAATGCTGCCCCACTCTCACAAGTGTATACATTTGCTTCACTTAGCAGCTTAGCATGTCCCCTGTTTTCTAGACTTGAAGGTATTTGAAGGATGAGTCAGAAGAGGTTGACACTATTATCTGAAGTTGATAAAGAGCATAATCTATGCCACACTCAATGGGATTTAGCATTTTCAAGCATTTACACCAGGACAGTAAATAATATTTTGTTGTTATTCAATCACCCACAATGGCTTGTTAAAAGGAAAAAAAAAAAAATGTTTTCACTACGGGTGGTACTAACTCCCTTAACTTTGGGTTATCGACAATCAGCCAATGGTTGCATATGAAAACGATTGTATCCACCAATCTTATCTACCTTTGCAAAGGTCTGAAAATCGGCCACTGTCCGTTTTTGCTCTGCAGTGAGAGAAGCCTGACTGACTGATCAGCCTACTGGACCAGGTCTGTGTGTGGGTAATGATAGTCAATTTTGTCACTTTTATTTAGCAAATTTTCTGACAGCTCTGATAGTGTCAGTTATGAAAAAAACAAAACAACAACAAAAAAAAGCAGTATCAGCCACAATCCGAGCTGGCGGGTCAGGGTTTTTAATTATCGGGAGTGGCAAGAAAACTCCAGTCGGTGCGCCTCTAGTTTTTACCAGCCATGCAAACATCCATTATCTTTTCAAGCACACATTTATACAGTATCTGTCATGGGTTCAATTTAATTGATTATTTTAGTCACTTGTTCACTTCCATATGTTAAAAAAAAATGGTATATGATATTACATGCCATATATTCTATAGAGCCTCCTTTAGATATTTTTTTTTTTTCTGATTTTCATGTTTTCCAAATTAAACACATCCATTCTCCTCAAAACATTTCAAAGCATGCAATTTTAAACTGTTGAAGTGAAAAATACACTGAATTCTTTTTTTCCCCTTGTTGTAAAGCTCCTCACAGTTATCAATAAGTAGTGTGGTAATAAGATTTGCACGCATTTTGCATATAAAAACCATTTTGTTCTGTGTTTTTCAGGGTCCAACAAAAAGAGGAATCACCTCAACCAGAAGGTTAAGAAGCCAGATTATAAAGTGGCCTATGTTCAGCTGGTGAGAACTCATGTTAACATTATGCCTTTCAGAAGTATTCATTCTTGCAATTGTTTTATTGCATGTCATATGGATGGAAATTAATATATGTTTCTTGCAATTTTTTTGCAACTAAAAATTTAACATGTGGAGTGCTTTTGTAGTAAGCCTCTTCTATTCTGATACCCTTAAATATGATCCAGTGCAACCTACTGCCTTTTTATATGAGAGTCTGAGAAATTTAGTTGATTCGATTGTTGATGTTGACTGACTATAATAGTCAATCTCACATTTACTAAAGCTCTAATAGGCTTCCTTTATGTTATCTCAGTTAATTGGTACTATGAAAAAATACCAAACTGAATTGCATTTTCATTTGTCATCTGGTTAATAAAACCAAAGCAGCTTAGGGTGAATGGTACTAAACTTGCATTTTATCTGCTTTTTCTCTGGTTAGTGTTTTGCGTAAGCAGGATTATTTTTCTAACTCCTGTGAAGTACACAGTGGGAGGCAGAGACCTCACCACATTAACAACCAGTACTCCCTCCTTTTTTTTATTTAGTTATAAATCATTTACACTGCTGTGAAAAAAGTATTTCAGAAATCTGCCGGGGGGGCACCGACATGTTTCTAATCACCAACAAGGAGGAAAGATGATCAAAATTCAGTTTCTTATTTTTAAAACATTTCATTTATTAAAGAAAAAAATCTAGCCTAACCAACTTGGCCATTAGTGAAAAAGTAATTACTGCCTGTGCCATATTTGGTGCTAAATACCATCAAGCATTTGCAATAACTGCAGTCTTACACATTGATGTGGAGCATTTTGCCCCCCCCTCTCTCTTTGTTATGTGGGAAAAAGCCACACAGGAGTGTTTTTGACAAGGAATGGCCTGTTTAAGGTCATGCCACAGTTTGACTTTTGCCACGTCCAATTGTACTTCAGCTAGCTTTCTAAGCCATTCAAAGCTCCACAGGAGCGCTTGCAGCTGGATTTTATCCTGCTAAAGAAGGTCTTGCAAGATCAGAAAACCCCTTGTTCAGAGAGACTTGATGACTTCTGATCTCTTCAATGGGAGAAATCTTCCCTGAACTTTGTTTGAGGTGAGGCTCGTAATTCCAGTCTCCATGGCAGATCAACATCAAAACACCCATGATAAGTTTCCTGTCCAAGGCAAAGGTCCGAAACCTTATGACGATAGCCTGCGCAGCAAGTCCCCTTGAGACATTTTGTTACGCACAAGCGGGTAAGAACTTCAGGTTCATGAGAACCAGGAGGCAGTTGTGTGCGTTCAGACTACAGCAGGTAAATGGTTCATAAGTGTAATCATTTAATTTCATTGTTTATATGTAGTTCCAGGGGCCACAGTCAGTGATTTTTATCACTGCAGAGAAAAACGTTGCATGTATTTCTCTGCTCAATGTGGTGGCACAATTTGTATTCTTGGTTCAGCTTGTTGGAACTGAACATTAAATTCAGTGTGTCGTTATCATTTTTAAAATTCACGCACGACGATTATAACTGGATTGTTTTGACCCCATCTGTCAAAATGACGGGCAGCAAAAAAGTCTATCACAACCTCGGCTTCTGGTTCTCACTGTGGTTCTCTGAAGCTCAAAAGCTTTAAAAATTACTTGAAAACCATTTTTAGATTGATGAATGTTAATGACTTTGTTTCCCATCTGTCCTTTGATTTCTTTTTAATGGGGTGTGGCATGTTTAAACTACTTCATGTTATCACATAGTTATTTCTTAAATTTACAGTTTTTGCATTAATCAGAAATGGAATGGCTAATTAAAATGACCCCAGACTTTAAAAATATATAAGCACATCCATTATTTCATAAGAGAAATTTTTTTTTTCTGTGTTGTCAGTTTGGTTTAGATAGATATTTTCCTTAATGAACTCAACGTTTAGAATCTATGTTTTGTATTTAGTTGTGTTATCTTTGATATTAAAATTGATAACAGAAAAGGAAAAACAAAACTGTCAAATGCCATTAAAGGTTTTTGTGGGAAAAACCTGCTGGGGAAGAAGATGAGATGGTCAGTGGTGGTCAATTCTTACAGGCTTAATTGGGCAATTGTTGTTGTGAAAGGTGAGTTTTGACTTGCTTTTCATTAAATACACTCATACAATTTGCACAAAAACATTTTTATTTTGCATGTTTCTCTTTAGTGGCTTATGCACTCTATCTGCCCTTCTGAGTTCTCACAGAGCCTAAGGTGGTTTTCTTTGGTTACAGACTTTTACTGTTAATATGGAGATGGTATTATGTGGTGTACTTCTTCCGCTGAGGTTTGTTCATTGTGCCACACATTAATTGTACAAAAATTATGCCATTTTATAGCAGTATATCAGTTTTGATTAAATTCAGGGAGACCCATCCTTCCTAATTTTGGTTAGGTTTGAGGTTTGCCAATCTTTAAGACTGCTTTAACTCCAACCCCACAAAATAATTTTTTCAACTGCTCCTGATGCTTACATGAAACACAAAGGGCCTTTGTTTTGTGATAAATATTTTTGACTCGCTCAAATGAATAGGATGTGGTGTAGACACTTTTTTACCTCACATCATGAGGCACCTTGGAGCCATCAATCATGAAAGGATGAATATTGAAAACTGTTTAAACAAGACAGTTTGAAAGACAATACGTAATTGATCTGATAATGAATCTTTTAAAGAGAAGACTTCCTCTTGTTTAACAATAAGGAAGTGGCTTGTGCTTTTTTTTGGGAGGTGACTGGTTTTTCCAGCTGGACCAGACAATGACATGTAGGAGGCTGTTGAACACACACCTACATGTGCACATCTGAGACCTGCTCCGTCATTCATTTACTGATGTTTTTTCTTCAGTAACGTGCCTGACTCTCTGGATGAAATCCCGTTTAAGTTTCTCTAGACACTTGAACGTCTCTAGACACTTAAATGAACAGCATCCCTAAATGCTGTTCATTTAGGGATGAACAGCATGCAGACGTGCTGAGATGCAAACTCTTTGTGCATAAAATGGCTTGATACAAAACCAAATATCCGGCCTATTTCTCTGGCAGGTTTTCAGAAAAACATGTTCCCTCAACTCCCTTTCCTACCACACACTTTTCTAGGTCCACTCACACACTCTCACACACGCACACACACACCCCAAGAAAAACCCTCCCTTCTTTTGCAGCGGTCGGGAGAAAACAAGATTGTTCCTAATTGACTCCACATGTCCAAGAGTGTTCTGTGGGTAGATGCTCACACCGCAGTCCCCCCTGTTCAACAACCCTCATCCTTCCCACTCCCCCTTTCTCTTCCCCTGTTCCCTCCATCAGCTAGTGTTGCAGCAGTAATAGATTTGTGCACTTTCTCTTGCTCCTTGCTCTTAGGTTTTGGTTGAGGGGAGGCCTCCCAATAGCGGGGTTCCGTGACGGCCATTTTCCTCAGGCTGAGAGGGGGACCCCAGTATCGGGGCAAGAGATAGCATCTGCATGTGTGAAATTTGCGCTGTGTGTGGGAAACTGTGTATATATGTGTGTGAGGGGCTGTGAGGGGGGTAACCGGGGGTGGTGACTAAGGCCATGATGGAGTTATGCCAGAACAGGGAGGTCCAGAGATGGGGCAAAGCTCTCGGGCAGAGGAGGAGAAAGCTGAATGTAAGAGAAAGAAGGGGT
This sequence comes from Alfaro cultratus, assembly GCA_903066825.1. NCBI lineage: Eukaryota > Metazoa > Chordata > Actinopteri > Cyprinodontiformes > Poeciliidae > Alfaro > Alfaro cultratus. Next base: position 24,155 of record CAEFZX010025878.1, read on the forward strand.
GGTGTTGGGGTGACAAAAACAGCAGCAGAAAATGAAAAAACCTGGAATCTGACCCTTCAACTTTTAGGCCTTACTGCCTTGTAGTAGGACTGTTGGGTTTAAACTCAGACTGCTTTTATCCAACACTGCCCAGGGTAACACTTGGTTCAGATTTCCGCACCCAACTCATATTGTTCCGTCTGTTTGATGCTGTAATGGGTGGATGCTGGAAAATCTGATCCTGGATTGCACTTTTTGACCTCTGTGGTAGACATTACTTCATGTACAGTTGGTATAATTAGATTTGTCTGGTTTCACGGTGCATTCGAATAACAAAATTGTTATGAGGCTTTAAATAACCTCTGGAATTTTAAAAATAGCAGTACGTTTATCAGAGAATCCTGGGTAGAATGTGTGCCGCAAAGCCTTTTTCAAAAATTAATTCTGTTGCTTTAAAGCTTTTTTTTTGCTGTGATGTTTTATTTTTTCAAACCTTGTGGTTGGCCTTTATTAAATTACCTGGGTTAATCTCACCCATGTAACATATGTGTCCCCTCCATTTTAAGTAATTGTTTTTCCTATTTAAGACCTACAGTTTTTTGTTTTTTTTTAGATAATATAATTTCCAAATATTTACAACTTAGACCTCTGTGCTTTGTTTGACAAAAATATTCTACACTTTTTAGGAGACTTTGCCATTTCATCTAACTGAGCAGCAAAGCTCGCATTAGTTAGATCCAAGCTTCACCAACCGGGACAAGCAACAGCACTTCAGTGGGTTGAGTGCGCGAAGTGCAACTTGAAAGCTGTTGGAAGAGCGATGCTGAGAGTAAAGGACATGTGACCATACCCATCTTTTCAGTTTACTTTTACACTGCTGAAAATGTCATCTGAGCCAATTTCATAAAAGCAATGATGCCTTTTGGAGAATGTGCAGAGATTTATGCTCATCTTCCTCACCAGCTTCTGTTCATATATGCATTTTGCTGTGGGAAATCCTTCACTGTCGATCCGCTGACATGACAGTGCTTCCTTTTAGCAATTTGGTTACATTTACACTTGCACTTTTGCAGGACATTCACACACCTCACTAAGCAAATAGTACTTTTGTCTTATGATTCTTATATGTCTTATACATGTGTGTTGTATTACAATGACTCTGCAGAAATGACCCACAGGAGGTCTCAGAGAATACATTTTCTTCCACCGAAATAGTTCCAATGCTAGATCATATCTTGTGCAAATATGTAAACCATTTATTTTTCTTTTTACTTTTAAATGAAAGAAATATTTGCAGCATCCAGCAAATTCAACAGCAAAGATCTCTTTTAGTTTGGGGATATTGCTGTGGCCTTATTTAAAAAAATCAAATGAATTAGATTCATGATGAGAAGATAAAGCTTGTGGAGGATATATAGAACAAAGGTATTCTGATAACTGTGTTGCTGTTTTATATTATTAATTGTTACATAATTAATTTATAAATAATTAAATTAATTATATTAATTTAATATAATTAAATTAATGTATGAGCACCATTTAAAACATCTACTATCCAATGTAGCAGAAATTGTAAATAATTTAATAATTATCATTTACTTACAATGCAGTCTATAATTTATAATTGTATCATTGCAGTCTACAACTATTATTTACAGTATATCATAGTACAGTTAAGTGTTTAAAGGGCTCTAAGTGACTTAGCGCCAACATCACGTCTTGACGTTGCACCTCTATGTCATGAGCAAATAGTTCCTTTTTCTCCCAGCTCTGATATCTTATACAAAAAGATGCAGTGTGCACAAAAAACTAGCCTGGTAAAATCCAGCCCCTTATTCTATGATGACTTGTTTCTCTTGTCTTTGTTTCCTCACAAAACACCAAAGGTTTAAATCATTGCAAAACTGTAGCTATTTTTTGAGTATGTCTGATGTTTTTACAGGCTGGTGGTTATAAATAAGGTATATACATTATCCTCTAGCTTAATCACATATTACATATTATAAACATGTCCTTATTTATTAAAGAAACATTGAGCCAAAGTAAAAAAGTTTAGAAAAATAAAGTATATCCCAAAAAACCTAAATATGTATAAACTATAAAACCCTTAAATGTAATGAGGGTGTACTTTTTTTTAACCATGACTGTAACTAATGACCGTTCACAGCAGGGAAGGCTTATTAAATTTCACAGTATGGTTACAATAAAATGAATGAATGATTTAACAATGTAGCAAGTCTAACAATAAATCTGAGTTTTTGCACAAACGTTGTGACTAAGCCAGAGTTTTAAATGCCAGGCTTTTGGGAAATAAAATATTTGTGATATGGTGTACATTTATGTTTCGAGGTGTGCTTTAATGTTTTAACCTGTCACCCTGGTACCTTGTAGAAATCACTTATTTAAAGACCGTTAGGATATTTGTGGATTTATGGTCACCAAGAGAAAGAAAGCTCTTCAACATTGACTTAAAAGACTTTTTAAAAATTTTTTTATTATGAACAGTCGACTTTTAATACAACCAGACATGAGAAGAAAATACTTAAAAATCTAATGACAAAAAATACTTCAAAATTGTTATTGGCAGGCTAGAGCTTTACAGAAATTCAAAACTGCTTTGGAAAAATTTACATCTCTATGCTCCTAGTTCTTTAAATTGTATTGGCATAAAGTCCTACTCAGTTGTTTTAGACAACACCACAATGCTCCTCCCTGGACCTTCTGTCGTCACGCCGCGCTCCCGCCCCACTGAGCAGCCCTTCCTCACACAGCTCCACCAGACCAGCAGCAACAGCAGCAATTGGCAAACACCTGGTGCAGTTTATCATCCAAACTGCAGTGCTCCTAATAACAGTAAATGGCACAATGGAGAAGCATCATTGTGGTGATGCTCTGAAAGCGAGCGGGAACTTCTTAAAGAGAGACCAATTTCAAGGCGTCAAGTTGCAAAGTCAGATGTCTTAAGTTATGTTTCAAATATACCAAATTTTATAGCAATGCTGTATTGCTGTTATTGTGGTGTGTAGCTGATCATACAGCATATGTTTAAACAAGTGCTTTGTTGAAGGAGTTAGAAGTGCATTATGCTTGATTCTAAATTTTACAGAAAATGACGAATCTTCTGATGGCAACACAAGTCATTGTTCTCAGAATTGAAGAAATGTTAAGTTGTACTTTTACTTTGATGAAAATTCAGTGCATTCTCTTCTGTCTCTTTTGGTCCCATAACTTGCTTCCTATCAATGCCCAGGTAAGTTGAGAGTTGTATTAAATGAGAATAGGCATCTGTAAAGAGGGGGAAAAAAGACATTAGCAACTGGAAAGCAAGCACGGATGAGCTGAGACACAGCTCAAATGGGAGAAGTGGGGGGAGGAAACAGCTGTATTCAGAATTATAATGAGAGTAAGTCTAAGTCATGTTAGCCTAACACTAGATGGCAACGTTTTGCTGTATAGTGTCCTTTACAGGACTTCATTTATCTCGTATCTGTTATTGACTCTGTGTTGCTCAATAATGGACAAGAGTTGTGTGTGTGTGTGTGCGTGTGTGTGTGTGTGGAGGCTGACTAAGGGTGATGACAGAGGGGTACACGTTGGGGAAGGAGGGGATTTTAAACCCTCAGAGACCCCGACCACCATGTCTCCCCTCTGTTCAGCTCTGAAGGAAAGCTTCTGCTTTTATGAAGCTGGAGGTGCTGAATCGGGGCTGAGCGGGAAATCTTGCTTATCTGTGAGGAATTTTATTATTTTCAAGTATTTGGATCGAAATCGCTCCTGCTCTCCCTCGTTCCTTTCCCTTTTCACCTTGTCACGCAAATGCAGGCTTTCCTCACACATGCCTGCCTGTCTGCCGCTGAGCTTCCTTCCCTTTCCTGTGCTGCCTCACCCTTGCTTATCGCACCAATTAACATTTTTAACGTTTGCCACTTTCCTTTCAGAGCTTTCTTCCCTTCGTGCGCCTCTTATTTTTCAGCTATGAAAATTTGGGATTTCATTTATACCAGAACATGTATTTAGTTAAAATTCCTGGGTGACCAGCTCCTTTTCACTTGATGTCACATATTTTCTATGCTTCGATATTGTAAAAAAAGTAAAAAAAATAAATAAATAAATATAAAGTTAAATATATATTGTGTATTGAAATATTTGTTAAAATCTTAATATCTATCTTCAAAAAGGAAACAAATGATCTATTTACGTATCAGTCGTAATTTTTGTTTACGATCAATGACAATTATGATACCAACAGTTTTTAAATTACATTTAGATGACAATACTAATCCTGTGTATATATGTTTAAAATTATATTATTACTTTAATGCATTATCATCTGATGTTATGAACTTAATAAGTAAACGTATATAGACGGGGAGGAAGGGATAGATTTTTCATCAATTTGACCTTTCATGCTTTTATTTTCCTATTATAGTGTTAGCTATAGCACAAAAAGAGTGGATGTGCTTCTTGAAAAATATCAGGACTTGTTCAAATTGAGATTGGCAAATCAGATATCTAAGAAAACTGGAAATCGGTATTGGTTTGATCAGTGGATTTCTTATTTGCTTTTATTCAAGTGCCTATCTTGGCGGTGATTAGCTTGGCAGCTAGAATAAATGTACTCAGTAGTAATGTGATGTGTATTTATTGCCCACCCTGTGTGTATTTGGTTATTTTTTTTAGATAGAAAAACACATGCTGTCTTTTGAAGGTGAGGTGGGTTTTTGATTTCGTACATTTTTGTTGAAAGAAGATCTGAAAATATTTGTGTTTATTTATTTATTTATTTATTTTGAGCAAATTTTGACAAAACACCATTTGTTTTAAGGAACATAATTAAAAACAAGCTGTTATGCAGTTAAACCAATCAACTGTTTGGTTTTCAGTTTCACCAACCAACAGGTTTTATTTTTATTCACTGGTTCTTAAGTTTTATAAACAATCATATTAATGTTTATTCTTTGATGCATTAATGAGGATGATCTCGTAAGCCCTAAATTTACCGTTAGCTTTAAAACTAAAGCTTTGACCAAGGAAAGATTCATTGTTGCAGCTCTTCAAAACAAATAAAAAGAACTTTTGTGTTTCTAACAAAGAAACTGTGATTTACGTAATTTCTTCTTCTGTTCAAGTTTAGTGAACGGAAAAGCGGCAAAACCACCATTCTAAGTGTTTCATTGTATGTTAGATTACAATAATTTGACAGTTGTAGGCAATGATCAGTAGCTTGGATCTCACATGGCATAAAACATTAAGGACTAACTTCCTGATATCTTTTGCTGCGATGATGGAAGAACAGCTGGTGGGGCCAGCAGCAGGGTTGTGAGGGGCTCTGAGGGACTACCAATGAGGCTGCTTCTGTACACTTAGACTGAGAAAAATTGGCCTCATTAAAAAGTTAACAAAAATGTGATCGGATAATAAAAGTCATTTATTATCCAGTTTTTATGCATTGTAGCTTTAGTTTCTCTTGAAAGTACTTGTTAGTATTGTAGGTTTGGAGGCTAACAGAAGAAAGGAATGATCTAGTGCACTCACTCATTGCATTTGTAAGTGGTGAGGCCAATCAAAAGAGAAGCTTTGGTGTGGCTGAAACTTTGCTGAACCCTTCTTTGATTTGGAGATTTCTCTCAAGTAAAATTTTGTGTTTATGTGGCTTGTTAGGAGTGTATGTGTGCAGGTTTCATAAGAGCTTGGTGGGGAGAGAACATGAATTATGGAGAACAGAGCAGGATTTTGCACGCAGATCTTTTTTTTTTTTTTTGAGGGTTGAAGCTCTTTGCAGTAAATTCGTTTCAACTCAACTCATCACCATATGAAATACTGATTAAGTAAAGAAATGATTATCAGTATAGAAATGCAGAGCAAGTGAACCCCTCTTTTTTTTCTCAAATATTTTCAATATTTCTGCAATCTGTCTCAACTGTCTTCTGCATCTTCCTTTATATACTTTTTTCTGTTATTTGATCCTCAATTTGAGTTTGCAGCATATTGTATTGCTACCCGCATTCCCTTCAGTTTCCCCTTATCTATCTATCACTCATTCACACACCAATACACACACATGCACATAACATTTTCTTGAGTTGCGTGCATGCAACTCACCTCTCAGCACAGCTTCCACTTTGATCAACCAGTCATCCATGGCACCACCCATATTCTCCGAAGGGGTGCCACCAGCCTGATGAAGCCCTCTGATAGGCCCCAGTGATGCATTTCCTGTTTTGGTGTTCATTTTTTATTTTCTCAACCAGCTGGTCCCAGCATTCCTGTTAGTGTCAGGGAGGGGCAGGGGTGTTGCTTGGATGTTTATGTTCAAGTGCAAAGTAGGAGTGAGTCTGTGAGGTTTTGTTTAAGGGTCTCATGGTGTGTGTGCATGTGTGTGTGTTTGGTAGCCTGGATGTTTGGGTCTGAAGATGACAGGTGGGTGGGATTGTTGAAGGGTTGCTTGAAATTGAGGGGGAGGGTAGGTAAGGGTTGTTTTTGTGAAAGAAATGGGGTACATTGTGGGGGTTGTAGGGGTGAATGACATACATGAGGGGGGATAATGGTGGTGAACAGATGTTTATGTATATGTTTATTTGTGTCTTATGAGAAGTAGCTGCAAAAATAAGGTTGAGGTGTCTTAAGATTTAATGACTAGGTAGGAATCAATGAAGTTGAAATGGTTTTTTGCCATCGCTCATGTGTTGTTGATCATCACTGTTAATGTGGACAGATTTACTAATGTTATTATTGGCTACTGTTGTTGTTCTCCTAGAAGTGTCCAGTTCAAGACCAGATTGATGGGAATGTCTTTGTGGGTGGCTCGGTGTGTATTTAGATGGTGATGATCTTTTCCTGAGAGCTCTGTTACCAGGGTCCGATGTCTCCAGTAGCAGGCTGGAAGCAGACATGCCCAGACATGAAAACTATCATGCACATGCACACACACACGCGCACACATTTGTTCACGCACTCCCACTGTTTGTCTCTGGGCAGAAGTGTGTGCTTGTGCACCACCATACGTCAAGGGGGTTTCTGCGATAGATCAAGTATTTTCAGCTGAACACCAGAGGCGGTGTTTACCCATCTTTCCAACTCCTGGTCTTTTTCCCAGTAATCTTGTACACATTAGCGCTGGAATCTTATCATCCCAACCAATTAGATAAAACTGAAACACATTTTTCTTCAGCATGACGTCATGATAAAAAAGCTTGTGCAATATGTAAAAGAAAATAATAAAATAAAGAAGAATAAGCTTTTCACCACATATTTACTGGAAATGGACAATCGTTTGTATTTTTTTTAGAATGACCTTGTTTCTAGCAGAAAACTTGCAAATCTAATAATCTCTATAAACTGAACTGCATATGTATTTTCATGTAAATAACCTAATTTCATGCAGTGTCATTGATAATAAGGTGCAAACTCTCAACTTTTTATATATACATAAGAATAATTATCACGTCACTGTTGCATAAAAAGGTATCCACCAACAAAATCTCTCATTTAGTACAACTCTTTTACTTTTTTGTCACTCTTTCCACCGATTTTGCAAAGAGCGCCTAGTCCTTAGGGGTGTAATAATGCTGAATACTCGTGAAAAGAAGCAAGACGTAGTATTGATTTTTAAAGAATGACAGGGATTGATATTTTTGAAGAAAACTTCAGAGATAAAAATTTATTCTTCAAAAAAGCCTTTATTGCATATTTTTTATGGATTTTGCCGCAAACTCAAGTAATTGATCTTCCTTTTTCTGACTTCTTTTTATCTCTTCAGACCTTCGACAGTGTTTTAACTATGCATGGTGTGCAGTACATTTCATAGTTGCTTTTGATAAGTGTACTGTGATTATGCTGCTCGACATACCCGTATTCGGTTGTTATAGAAACGTTTTCTGCCTCTTTCAGCATATGAACAACTTGGTCGTGCTTACACATTTCTGGTGTCTTGTTTGTTCCTCTGTTGCATTTATAGCTCCCACTGGAAACCCAAAATCCTGCTTAACAAATGACTGAAGTGTTGTTGGGGCATCTTCTATTCCAGCTTCATAAGGTGGAGCCTTGCTGACCGCAGCTGGCTAGTGCTCATGAATCACCTTAATGAGAAGCGTTGTGGTGTTTTAATATCGCAAGATCTGGGGTGCTGTGGTGGCACAGGGGTTAAGCACAGCCCACATATGAGGCCTTAGTCCTTGACTAAGGCCTCATATGTCACGGTGTGATTCGCCGCAGGAATCACACCTGCGGCGAATCACACCGCCGCAGGTGTGATTCCTTGCCTGGTGAACTTTGCTGCATGTCTTCCCTCTTCTCTCATTACCCACTTTCCTGTCAATTCACTATCAAAATAAAGGCTACTAGTGCCAATAAAACCTTAAAAAATAAAAAAATTAATAAAAAATCTCAAGATCTTCTTCAACAAGATCTTGCTACACACCTACTGGTCATCCAGTCCTATCAAACACTTATCTAATATTTTATATTAATAAAGTTTGGACTAATGCATTTTTCCATGCTAAGTAGGCGGCCTGTATTATATTCTTGCATTATAACCTTGAGTGAAAAATATAATAGTTTCATGGGCCATTTTGACAGAAATTGGTGCCAATTTATTACTTTTGTTTGAAAATTGAAAACAGGTATTTCTACTTCTTACTTTTTTCTAAGTTAATTAAAAAATAATATTTAAGTTAGAATAATGTTTATTACATTGTACATGTTCAGAATATTCTAGAGTGACACAATCATAATTATTTAGGATATCTCCTCAGCTAGCCAGAATGCAGACATTCACCTTACAGCTTGAATTGAATTGAATTTGTTTGGTGATATCGCAAATGAGTGCAACATTAGCACTTCATGACCACAATGAAGTATATATCATGCAAACTCCACGGTCAGCTAATTATCAAATATATGAATTTAAACAACCAATGTTCAGACAGCATCCAAAACATTGTTATGTCATCATCATGTGAACCATATGTCACCATTAATATGAATGACACAGAGGCATGCACAAACATACACTGCTGTGAGCCAAAGCCCACTAAGTTATTTGACCACTGGCGGGATGTGGACATTTCTCTGTAATTGGCAGGAGCGCTGGGTTCATGACCCTGAGTGAACTCGTAGCAGGATGCTCTTGGTTAGTGGTCTACTCTCACTGCCACATACTTTTACAGACTGATGGTTTTACTTTTCTCCCGCTCTCATGCTCAGCAGTTATTTTTCTCAAAGTCTTTTTCATACGAAGAGTTGGAGATTTGACTCTTTAATATCAGTTTAGGTTTCTGAAGGAACTTTAAACACATTTTAAGTTGGAGAGAGTTTTTCTTTGACAGTCTGTCCCTACAAAGGAAGAAAGTTGTTCCGTTTGTCCTTTTGATACTGACATTCTTTACCCCTGCAGTCTGTTTTTCATTCAGGTTGCTCAATTTTCTTTTTCTTGTTTTTATCAGAGCACTAAAGGAGGCACCACTCTAATATTGTGTCTGTGAGATAAAGGGAGACTGAATGTGTGGTCCACCCAGAAGCCTTGTTGCAGGAATTCTCTGTAATCATCAGGCTGTCTGTGTTATCCTGCTCTTTGTTGGTCAATAGGTTTTTAAATATTTTGGGGATTTTTAGACAATGCTATATGGGTTTAAGAGGAGGAATTGATTATAGTTATCATTGAAGAAAAATAATCATGCATGGTCAAAGTTTCCAAGGCATTTGAAAGAACCTAATAGATTTTAATGTATTTATTTAACATGGACAGTACAAACACGAGTGTAAACCAGATGCATTGTATTTGAGCTTTCTCTCAAACATGCACATTTTCAACAATAGTCCATGAAAAGCAGTTTTCTATATAAAAAGAGAAAATTATATGAAACGTTCATATTTTGGGTCGGCTATACAATGAATGAAAGATGAGAAACAAGATTTTAATATGACTTTTTGTTGGACATGAGAAATGTTTTGGAAGCAGCAAAGACAAATTATAATTTTTTTAAATATATAGATTTTTTTCTTTCTCTTGCTACGATTGTTCTGCTGAGTTTAATACGTGCCTAAAGCAGCTATTTATTTATTTTTTAATAAAACCAAACAATAATTTTATTGTTAATTCTTGTATTAATTTTGTTGGCCTAAAAAGTGTTTTAAGATTATTTCCATCACCAAGAAGAGCTTTTTTCAAAACCTCTTGCTATATTTAGCCCAGTTAAATAATGAGTCCCCTAGACTGTTTTTGACTAAAAGTCGCTGTATGTAATTCTACTTAAAACTGTACTGAAGCACAAAAACATGGCAAGCAATTTTTTTTTCTGTCTTATACTTTGTTAATTTGAGAAGAGCCTTATTTGTCACTGAAAGTCTCATCCTAATCTCCAAAAGGTGTCCATCTGCATCAGCTCTAGTTACTGGAGGAACAAATTTTCACCATTCTTGAACTGCGGCCAGGGCCACACAAAATGATTTCAAGGGCTACAAATGCCACCAGGCAGCACTTTGGACAGCCCTTGCGTAAAAATATTTCTTGATAAGTTAATAAGTTATAATAAAACAAATATTTTTTTGTTGGATTGTGTGTTTGATTCCAGCTTGGGTAAGACCCTGATTTCCAAGCTGTCCTCAGATCTGCATTTCCAACTGTAAACATCAGTTGGAGTGGGTAATTGAGATGTGTAGTGTAAACACACACACTGAGGGGAATCTAAAATACAGAAGATATAAAAAAACTGCCATGGTGCACAAGAAAGTCCACAAACTATCACCATTGCTTCTTCCCAGTCAACCCAGTTTGTTTGCTCTGAATTCACGTTTGGTCTTGAGAGGTTTTGCTAGATTTCTTGTCTGACATATGAATGTTGGTGAGTGAGTTTCTTTTTATTTTTTTGTGTGTTTGCATATGGGTGTGTGCGTGTGTGTTTGTGTGTGTGTGTGTGGTGTGTTGCTCCTGTCATGCAGCTCAACACCACACATTGTCTGACCAAACCTGTTATTCTTTAGACACTTAATCGTCATGTGTGTGGTCTCTCGGGTTTTGACAATTGGCCGCTAGCTGTAAAATCTTGCCGTGTGATCTAGGCAGTACCTGGTTTCTTCCCTTTTCTTTAACTCCTTTCTTCTGAAGATCCCAGCATGATTACTCAAGTCATGCATATATGTCTGCTTTTGCATCATAGTGTGCCCAAATCAGACTAATAATCATGAAAACCGTTTATTGTTATCTGGGAACATTTGTCTGAAGTAGCTCTGCCTCAGATGTTTGTCCTAACCACAAGCAAGTCAGTTGTAACGTCTGCTGAATGTAACTGCTAAGAAAACAATAAGGCACCAAATGTTTACTCATTTTGGCAGCTGTTGTCAATTAACAGGTTAAAGGTGTGACTGTGGTCCCTAAATGTGACGCAGCGCCGAAAAACACAATAAATTCTCGCTTTCTGAGAATTGAATGTTCTCAGACAAGGCATGAAATTTGGGCTGACTAAAGACCTATGTATATATTCGCAGAAATAAAGAACACACAAAGTATACATTATTCCTTTAATCCTTATTCCATTCCATTACTCTACACTACTTCTCCTCCTTTTCCCCTGTTGAGGGAAACTGTGGGTGTAATGGGTTGCTCATGTGCGTAAGAGCAGTATATTTATATAGCTAGCAGTCTGAGGCCTCTTCCCTGTGTTCCTGGATAGCGACTAGATTCCATTGGTGGCAATATAAAGATCATGGTAGAGTCAGTGAAAGTATCCCCTTCCTCAATTTGTTGTGTAGGAAGTATAGGGAACAAAAATAAATCCCTTGGAGGCTCATAATAACTTAATTTCTTTCTCTGCTTTTGTCCTTCTTGGCCAGTCTTTGCAGGTCCCCGCCATAAATCAATCAACATACACACTGTATGTGACATGCACATACACAGGGAGAGGTAGAGTCAGGAAAGATTGTTTTAAACATGAGCTCATGGAGGTGGAGAGGACATGGGTATTTGCTTCTGCTGTGGTGTGATGTCCATATTTCAAAGAAAAATATGAACGCTCTCTGGCAGCACTTACACTGGCTGCGGAAATGTGTCCAGCAGACATTGGATATACACACACGCGGGCTGTAGCCTGCTGCCAATAATAAGACTTGTTTAATGAGTCTCATCGCTTTGTTGATTTCAGTCTCAGGGCTTTGTTGTTCTTGTGAATCGCACTCTCTGAGGCCGGTATTAATCTTCACTGAGTGTATACATAAAGCGTCCAAGGCAGCGTTGTTAACTGGGAGTTGTCATGCGACAATGTTTGGTTCAAGTTTGGAGAAGTCTTGTTTGGTTCAATGCTTCATTGGTCATCTTGTTTCCAGGTCTGGTGTTTATAGCACAGGGGTAGACCCTTTTTTATGTCACCTCTGCTTACTTCTTCTCCCAGCCTTCTCCTTTCATCCATCAAAATATTTCCCTCTACTTCTTGGTGTCCTCCTTTTAACTCCTGTAGCAAACTTGCCTTTGCCTGATTCAGTGTTTGTACTCGGGATTCCTCAATGGCAGTGTGTGCAGAAAGACACAGAGGACCTTGGCCATGCCGCTGGTTTCCAGGTGCTGCTGTGGTGTTTGGCAGCTCTCTGCTTGTGCTTGACTAAGCTTTTTTTTCTCACAACAGGGTTTGCAAATTTGGCTTTTTTCACAAGAAAACCTCCTGTAGCTTGAATTTCAAGTGTTGCTGCAAAACAGAAGCAGAAAGGGGTGGATTTTTATCAGAAGATTGCTGTTTTTTAAAGCTTTTGTTGTAGTAAAATAGATGATTAACTATAGAGAATGGAGGACGACACATCTTTTAACACCATACAGCTTTCTATAGTATTACTGGTTTATCCATATTTAGTATCTGCCTAAATAAGGGTGCATCTCAATAAATAATATAATTGTAAAAAAAAGTTTATTTCAGTAATTGGATTCAAAAAGCAAGACTCAAATAAGACGTACCTCAAAAATAAGAACATTTGCTTTGAGAAAATTACAGCTTTTGAATAAAACTTCTAAAATAGAAAAATATATTTGACACCAAAGGTGATGTATACAGATAATAAAAATCATAAATGGGTTGTACAAATACCTCTTCTGCTGATGGTTGTAATTGCTTTTGGAAATAATGATTTTTTTTTGTGGGTGTGGGTGTGGGTGTGTGGGTGTGGGTGTGTGTGGGTGTATTGCCTTGCTGGCCAGTAGGACTTTGTATCTCTGGCCCAGTGGGAGGAGACTGTGTGACAGAAGGGATCATAGGGTTCCTCTGAGATCGAGATGCCTTTACTGATCATAGTAGCTTTGACAGATGGGACACTGAAGTTTGTGATGAAGCAGTTATTTGCTTTATTTTCTCTATGTAAGAGTTTTGTTTTCTGTTTGTGAGTGATGAAGTTGTACCGAAATGTATAATTGAAGGCAAAAGCAGATTCTATAGGTGAGTGTTAAACCGTGATTGAAATCTTTTTGCTAACCTTAAAATCACGCGAAGATGGAGAGACTGGAGGACTTTATTATAAATTATTATTATGATTTGAAAGGACCTTCAGGTGTCCATCTGTGTTCCCCAGATACCTAAAACATTGTACCTGGTTAATTTGCTTTCCATGAATAATCAGATACCTTTGAAACAACTGTTTACATCCCATAAATGGGAATATTGCAAAGACGACTTACTGTACTTGTATACTGAGCAGCAGAGTGAACAACATTTTTGCTACTGATCCTTGTTTGCTGCTGTTTATTGGATTTCATGATTTTAGTTTTGAAGGAATTTGAGAGCATGACATTTTTGAGTTATTCATTTATCATTTAGGGTCCTAAGTAGAAACCCTGCACACACCCATAACTCCCTGATAACTCCTACTTATTGTGACAGTCTGAGGTTGAAGCGGACTGATGTTGGTCACCAGTTTGGTCCAAATATGCTCTGAGATGGGATTGTTGCAATTTAGCAAATGTAGTTGTACTTTTCAGTCTGGCACAAATGGCAAGCTGATCCCACAGATTAAAATGATTATGTGATCTGAGATCTTATGAGACTTTTCCATTCTCCCCACTTCCAGATTCTGGACGTAGTCTCTGCTTAAACTCTTCCTCATAGAGGGGACTGTTAACATTTTGGAGGATATAGTTCGATCCCAGACTGTGAAGATATTGGATTGCCGAATCTTACCTCCCTGCATTGAGATTAACTAGTTTTCAAGTGATTGATATACCTCCCCACATCATCACACAGCCTCTACCAAAACCTGCAACCCTATTGGGACCATAATCTGTGTAGCTTTTTTTTTATTATTTCATTTTAATGGGTAGGCAAAATCTGGACACAACATTGAAAACCCTAATCCTTAAAAAAAAAATAAACAAAACAAAGTATACAAGATTTTTTTTTTGTTGGAATTCTAAATACAAAGTTCATAGTTTTGGGGTCACAGATTTGGTTTTGGTTCACTTTTTTGTCAACATTCCATGAATGCCATAAATCAGCCTTAAATTATCCACCATTTATGGTGGATAAATGCTTTATTCTCAAGGGCATGTCATGTTTCCTTGTAAAAACAGAAGGAATGTGACAGTTTGGCATTAGGCACATCATTGTGACAGTCTGAGGTTAAAGCTGGCTGTGATTTTTATGTTCTAAATGAGGAGATATTGCTAATTTCAAAATGCTTTTAATTTTCTTGGCAGAAAGAGTTTGCAAATTTTTACCTTAAATTTTTTTTTTGCTTTGAACTTAATTAGATAAGCACTCTCTCAAACCAAACCATTAGTGGATCTGTAGAATACAGAGACAGAAACGACTCAGATTTACAGGCTGTTTTGGGTCTGACAACTAGAGAAATATAATTTGGTTATGGGACTGCGCAAAAACATATGTTGTAATTTCTTTTATTCCGCAATTTTCCAAATTCAAAAGAACAATTTCAAATTTGTTGTCAAAAATTACTGCACAAAATATCTAAAGATGTAACTTGGAGGCCTCCCGACTAAACATGTATAGATACATATACAGTTCAGATACTGTGCAATTGTCTGAACTGTACTCTGCGACCTACAATACCCATGCCGTTGTCCAGGGGCATGTAGTGGGATCTGGGCTTTAAATATTTCTAGAGTAAACAAAAGCTTGCATCTCTGTGTCTCCCAAGTTAGAAATTAAAACATGCTGTATGGAATTATATGCATGTTTCTTTTGGTATTTTGGGGGTTGGAGACAAAGTAACATTCACATTAGAGCCACACCATTCTTTGATGCCTACACACTGACCCTAAGCAAAAATATTTCATATATTCAAGTTGAACAGTTGATTGACAGATGTGTTCACTGAAGCAATTTACTGTTTTGGTGGTGGGCCACTCTAAAGTTGTTGAAAAGTTTATGACTCGCATCCATATATTTGACTGTCAGTATTAAGCTGAAGCTGCTGGTGTAAAATCTGTTGTTTGTGATCTTTAATCCCTTTGGTTTATTTTGTGAGCATTAACAATTTGCATAAAATAACAACACAGTATTGTTGACATGTTATATGACATAAAAATGTCATATAAAAATGCTACAAAAGATTTAAACAAACTTTATGGAGTTGTTCTCGAAAGTCTAAATAACCCCTGTTTTGTGACTGGTAAGACTGTAATGCATAATTTCAAGAACTTTCTTTACATATGTGCAGTTATTCCATTCAATATCATTGAAAATAGGTGCAATAACCCAGCTGCAGAAGTCTGCACAACTTTCTGTTTGTGCAGCTTATTGTCATCTCAGTTTTTGATATTTGCTTTAGATAGTTTTGGAGAAACATCAAGTTTTTGTAAAGTCACTGTGTTATTGCATTTTCGTAATCGTACATTTTTATACCCATCTGCTGACAGATACCATTGTCTTATAATTGTCAGTTTTTTCCTTTATTACTTCTCGACCAACTATTACTTTAGCTAAAAGATGTAAGCATGGATAGCTCATGAAAATCCTACTAGAACATCTGAATATTATTCAAGCGGCTTCAGTTTCCATACAGCTGATGTCATGTATGACCTCAAGAAGAAGGTGCTTTGTTAAGCACTAGCTTAATGGGTGCACACACCTTTGCAACCAGGCAATAGCACCTTTTTTAAATTTTCTATATCCCCTTCCCAACAGTTTGTGTCTCAGATTAATTGTACTTCATAAATGTCACAATATGTGGAAAATGTTGTTTTTAACGATTTTAATATGGACTTGTTTTTTTTTTTGTCACAAAAACGCATATGGGTGTGTGCACTTTTAGAGGTCCAGTGTGATTGATGGAACGTGTCGGTGTAGCGCTTGTTGCCAGGTGTACTTGGAAGAAATTGAGAGTGATATAATAGGCGTGTTCATACCTGCACTGTATGACCTCTTATTGTTTATTTAGCATTGTGCGTGTGTGTGTACTGTACTCTATAGCACCCTGACACAGACTACAGTTGGGCCAGTAATGCATTAGCTATGGCCAGAGATGGGTTGGTATGGAATAAATAATGGATACCATCCTTTCCCTCTAAATAAATCAGGACCAGAGAAATGGAGAGAGATGGGAGATTAAATGTGGGAGAGAGTTGGAGACATTCAATGCCAGATATAAAGAGAGGATTTGTGTAACTGGAAGAAGGATATAGTGGCAGAAATAGTGTCCTGAGTTCCAGATGGGTATCTCATTTCTCTTGTTCGTGTTTTATTAATTGACATTCAGTAGAAAACTGAAGTGTAGCTGTTATTAAGTTTAAAAAAAGCAAAACATTCACAGCTTATTTTATTCCCAGGCACAAGGCCAGACATTCACCTTCCCCGACATCTTCCCAGAAAAGGACCGGACCCAGAAGGAGGGCTCCATGGAAGAAATGCAGGAGAAGTTCATGGAGGACGAGAAGCAGAGGCAGAAACTCGACCCCAGGAGAGGAGGGGTCACCGAGTGGTTTGGACTCTGAACCATGGGGCCCTTGGAGCAATGTGTATTGATTTGAAATGCAACCTCTGTGATGTCACTTTTATTTCACTGCTGAAACACGAGCGTGTAGCAAAAAAGCAAGTGTGTGTGTGTGTGTGGGGAGGGGATATGCCAGATGTGTTCAGTGTGTTTGTGAGGTTGGAGTCCAAGAACCAAAAGACAAGAGGACTTGGAGAAGGAGAGCAGCAAGGCTTTGTCTTTAATGAAACAAGCCCACCACACACATTGTCCATCACCTCAGATAACCTCTTCTTCTTTCTCGTCCTGATGTTCTTCCTATACATATGTCGCATTTGTTTTTTAGTTTGTTTTTTTGTCAAAGTATCCCTCTCGTCTGTCAACCCTATTGTCTCTCTTGTCTTTATCTTTCTGCAAGATACTTGATCCTCAGCCCCAGCAGAAAGCAGCAGATATATATATTCCCAGCTGGTTGGATCCAACTGCCTGAACAGTCACATCATTTACTCTTCTAGGGGTTTGTCTTGGATTAATTACCTGGATTTGGTAAACAAAAGATGGGATGTTGTTTCAGAAAGCAGATATGTGCAGTTTGCAGTGGCATCATTATATTTTGTGGTAACAACTATTGCCGTGACCATAAATAAAGCCTTTACCCGATGTTTGTGTATGTGTCTTTAAATGTTAGTTGTTTTCATAGGAACTATTAAATGGTCACCTTTCCAAAAGCACTCTGCCTGCTCTCTCACTGATGCCGTGCTGAGAAACTGGCACTTCAAGAAGCTGTTTGCAGTGCAAGCTGGCCTTCGCAAGTGCCAATGTGGTCTGGTAGCTGTTTTGACAAAGTAATGATCTGTGTTTTGAGTCGGGCCAGTGAAGGACTGAGTTCTCTTACCGTAATAAAGCCCATAAAGCGGAGGGTGGGGAGACCTCTTCTGGGCTCACTCAGACCCTCCATTATGCTTAGAGGCCAAAGTTACAGTAAGTGTCCCCCAGCCATGACCGCTAATGTCGGCTGGCTAACAGAAAGGCCCGGTCCCTGACCTCATCCAGCCAACTCATCTATCACTAAGGAGAATGTCAATATTGATCCTGTTGGCCTATTGTCTGCTGCCTGGAACCACTGAACCCCCCCCCATCCTCCACTGTTACTATAAAGCAATCAGATTTTGAACAAAACAAGCTTCTTGTTTCACCATTAGTCTGTTCCTTTTCTCTCTTCCTCTGTCTCGTCTGTTGCCTAGTTTTGAACCTGTGAGAAACAGCTGAAAAACCAACTAAGGTGGGAGACCAAATTCATTTTGTTTCACACCTCCTGGCCTGAACAGACCCCTTTATGATAGTTGGATAATCAAGTTCTGATGTTTGCCAAGTCATAATCTTTCCCTGTTGTCCCCTTGATCTTTGTGCTGGGGATACCCTGTTCCTCTTAAAACCAGCAACACATACCTACCACAATTGTTTCTCATTAAACTCTTGATTAAATCACTTCTTTTTTAAAGCCTGTTAGGAGTTTTGGTTGTGTAGCGTTTTGCGTAAATTATTTTACTGCTTTGCGATTAAAAAAATAAAAACAACTACAGTTTTTTTTCAGACACACTTTGTTAGTGATCTAATGTCTTAACTAAATGGGTACAACACAAGGAATGGGAAAACAATTTGATGTAAGAGTGAAACAACACAAAAACAGAGATCAGTCAGGTTTGCTTGAATTGTATGTGACAGACTAACACAAACGTTAGTCTGATGGGGCAGGAAAAGGACGCAGGATTCATATTTGTATTGCAAAGAAAAAAATAAAATGTGAACATTTAGTACAGATGAAACCAGAAATGTACATACGCAATATAAAAAAACAATATCTGCATTGTTTTCAAATTGTCTGAAGTGAAATCACAATGAAGTTTACTGCTTTAAGTCAGTGAGGATATCAAAATTTTTCCCATTTGGTAAATGCCAGAATAGTGAGAGAGACTTTTTAAGGCAATTTGTATTACTTTCTTTAAAGTAAAAAGTTTAAGTACACTTAATTAGTATTTGGCACTGTTGCCCTTAAACTATATAACTCTTGGATATCCTTCCACAAGCTTCTCACGATAGGAACCGAGCCTCATTTGTAGCCCGCCTTGCACGCACATGCCTTTTCAATTTAAAAGCTGAAGTGCCTTTTCAGCTTTTAAATTTTCGGTAGGACTGAGATCAGGGCTTTGTGATGGTCACTCCAAAACATTGACCTTGTTATCCTTAAACCACTTTGTGACCAGTCTGGCAGTATGCTTTGAGTCATTGTTCATTTGGAAGACACATTTGTGCCCAAGCTTTAACTTCCTGGCTGTTGTCTTGAGAAAAAATTTTGGTAAAATAAATTTACCTAAAACAGGAAACCCTTACTCTGATTTCACCTTAGACAGTGTGGAAAAACTACTATTAGGGCTGAAACGATTCCTCGAATGATTCGAGTACCTCGATTATTAAAATTCATCGAGGAAAATGTATCTGCCTCGAAGCTTGTTAAGTTATGTTTTATTATTTAATGCACCGTGTTCGTTGCGCAGCGCTGTCTCTTCCCCCTGAGTTGTTGGCGAAAGCTAAGTGTTGGCAGCATAAAGTCCAGTTTTCAAGTTGGCCTGGGAGGATTTCACTGCTTGATGATAATGGCCAGGCTTTGGGGGACCAATAAGCATCCTTAAAATGCTTTAAATGCGTAGCTTTACTGACTAACCGGAAAATAAATTTCATATCATCCCTTTCGCAACAAAGGGTGGCGGAGCGCATCGTGACGCTACGTAGCTGGTAGATGTTTCTATGTGTGACGAATGCAGGTGGGAAATCCCGTCGCCATAGGCACAAGCGACAAGGCTGGACAAGGTGAGAGTTAATCTGCTAAATTGACTGAAGATGAATACATAAACCAAAAGCTGGAGTATAGACATTTTTTTTATAAGTGCATTTGTGAGCCTGCCTCTTTACTATTAAATTTAATATAATTTCAGATTTTTGTACAACTTTTCTTCAGGTTACTTTAGAAAGTGAGTTATTATTAGGCCCGAGCAGCTAAGCGCTGCGAAGGCCTATTGTATCTGTATTGTTTATTATTATTATTCTCCCCGCNATTTCGATTATTATTAGCTTTGTTATTGTTAAGAACTTTAATAAAGTTATTGTTAGGCAAGCTCAAATGTGGAAAAATTGCACTGATGTTGTTAACTGATAGTAACACTGCTGTCATGTTAGATTTACCAATGTTTTATTTTATCTTCTTTTTTTATCCGATTACTCGATTAATCATAAGAATAATTAATAGATTACCCGATTACTAAAATATTCCTTTACAACAGCCCTAAAATAAATATGTGTCTTATTATGTAGTGTATGTGAACTTCTGGTCTGAGTATATTCATCCCATGGGAAAAAACAACTTGTAAAACCACCTTTTGGTGCAGTAACAGGGGCAGGACATGTATGCCTTTTAGTAGCTTCTTTTGAAATCAACTCCAGCTCTGATTGGATGGCAGCATCCAATCAGATGGATGCTTCCATCCATCCGATTGCTTCAGATGGATGGCATCTGAAGCAATCACAAATTGCTAATCTGTGAATAGCAATTTTGAAATCTGGAGCTACAATTCATCACATTGCTTCCTGACATCAGAGACTCCTCGAAGTGTCTGGTTACATTTTATTTTATTTTTTTTTTGGGAATGTGTCCACATCTGCGGGGAAAGTTTGTTTGCGCTGAGCACTTAAGGACAAGTGCTTAGGCAACCTCTGCCAATATCGAGAGGGATTTTCCGAAATACTTCATTTAATTGAGGGTCAGTTCCTTCTCTCTGTGGAAACGAGGTACACAACAGAGCAGTAAGCTCCAAATAACACTAAAATAACAGGAAATCTTATTTTAGACATTAATTTCGTGTGTTGATAAGATTCTGGTCATTGTGCCTTCTGTGTCTGTTAGCGCTGTGTGCTATATAGTTGAGGATCTAATTGGACAGATTGTAAATATTGCAATAACACCATTGTGATGCATTAATTTGAATTCATGGTTCTGCAGGTTTATCGTCTTCATTCTCCTGCTGTGGGTCAGACTGGCTCCAACATGTAAGGTCGGATGGACAAGTCTTCCGTTGTTGACATCTTTAATAAACTTGGTAGATAATTGTATTGCTGTGAAACTACAAAAATGGGCGAACAGGGCGGAGTCAAAAGCTCTGCGATCTGGAGGGGGGCGGGGCGTGAAATGTTTCATCAATATTTAAAAAGACTCAGCAAAGCGAGTTGCTCTAAAATGCGAGGTCTGTGGAGCTACAATAATAATGAATTTAGACCACATATCGCAGTTCTACTTTATATAATCCATAAGTAAATGGTTTATATGTTAAGCATTAAAAGCATGTCCACCTTAGCTTCAGACAGTGAGAAAAAAAAACAACTCTTTTTTACTTTTAGTCTTTTTAGTTGCAGATGTGAAATATCACAATGCTCTGCAAATCTGAGTTGTACACAGAATTATTATTATTTTTTTGACATTCTCTAAAGAGATTTTTATGCCTCATCATCCTCACGTCTTTTCAAGCCACATGAAAAGCTGTTGACACCAAAACAGACCTGTTCCATGTCCGTGTTTGTTTATGGAGCGTTCTTGTCTTTGAAAGACAAGTAGGCGTGCCGTGCACTTCCTATTTCAACCAAACTAAAAATAAGTGCACGGAGCAACCGATTTATATTTGATCCCTGTTTGGAGAATACCACCATATTGTTATGCACCACACGTTGTGTAATTGCAGAGGAGAGGAAGAGCGAGCTTGTTTCGTGCAAGATGCGGAAAGCTCAGGAAGGCCGCAGTGAGAAAGCAGGAGGTGAGGGAGTTAGATGACATCACTGAGAAAATGCTGAGCTGGATTTAAGGGCTACTGGATAAAACAGGTCTGATCCCACAGTGCTACCAACCCGCATCCCCCACACCCTCCTACCTCCATCTCCTTTCACTTTCTCTTGAGACGTACAGTGCGGGTTGTGTTCTCTTCCCTACAGGATGAGTTAATGGAAGGGGGGTTGAATATTTTAAACTGTGCTTCACTCTCATCCTTCCTCTCCTTGCTCGTCTGTCTGTTTTTTTTCCTCCTCCGTCTGTGCATTAGTAGAGTGCACACATGACCCTGTTTCTGTCACTGCAGTCCACTTTTGGAATCTGCATGACATCATTTTGTATTTTTGGGATGAGCAGCAGTACAGTGAGTGTCTGTTCTGCCTCTTTGCAGCTGAGGGAGGCTGCAGATCTCTTCTTTTTTTTTTTTGCTGGCTGTAATAACAGCTTTCTTTAAAGGTCTGCGCCTACGGCTGGTTGTCTGTGTCAAATAGCTGTTAAAGACTTTACTATATGCAAAACGGACACAAGTTGACTAATGCACTTTTTTTTTTTACCAAAAAGAAAGGACAAACTGAAAAACTTCAACACATTTCTTTGCACTCTCTGTAAAGTTACATGTACACATACAGTAAGACCATTATTACTCCTACCAGTCCCTTGAGCAGATGCACAGACTCTCACACACTCACTTCTGTTCTCTAAGACAACCGGGATTGCCTGCTGAGGATTCTGACGGCCTCTCTTGGACTATCGCCATACGCATTCCTCCTTCCCCAGGTTGCCGTTGGTTCATCTGAGCTCAGCCAGTGCACTCTGTCACCCCGTAAGTGTGTGCATACGTGTGTGTGTGTGGGTGCATGCCTGTTCCAGTGTGGGTCCATGTTCTGCATGCATCTTTAACTTAATAGAAAGTTATCTTCAGCATTTGTGTACACACAAAGGCATGTTTGTATGATTTTATTCATTGCTTCTTGTGAACCACTCAGCCATGCAGAAAATTACCATGATATGGCCCTCTGTGCAGGGCCTGACTGCACTCACTACTGTGTGCGCGCTGGCTTGGAGCCAGGAGCAACAACTGAAGGAGTACGCAGCAGAAAACAGGTCAACTGGATGTATCGTTGCTTGGATTAAAATAAGTCAATATGCAATTGAGTTTACCAAATGTTTTCTAATGTTGAGAAGGGAGGGAAGGCTAAATTTACATAAGCTATTCGTTTAGCTTGATGTGCAAACTAAAGTTGATTCTGCGTTTCTACTGTAGTTTTGCAATTATATGAGTGCCAAGCAAAAGTATTCGTGGCTCTTGAGCGTTTTTACATTTTACCCAGTTACTACAACAAACAACAAGACTAAGAAGAATAGGTGAACAGACAAAAAGACAAAAAAAATGTGCAAAAAAATTGAAGAGTCCAGTTTCGTTCATTTACAATGTACATTTCATCATGTGTGTTAATTGATATGCCAGATAAAATAACCTGGTAGTCATGAATAAACTATAAAAAATAGCTAAAATTAAGTCAATGATAATTTGGTATAAAACACATTTAAAGAACCTCAGAAAGAGACTATCACAGACGTATGGCTACTTTTCACTCATTAGTTTATCAAATTGTGAAGGAAATAGGCTTTTTCAAAAATAAACAAACTTTTGACAGCTGTGCAGCAAGTTTCTGTGCTAGTTAAATAATGTAAAGCAGGAATAAAAAGCACAATTCTTGTCATCTTTAGCATTACAATGCTAAAGAAAGATCCTACATTATGGTATTCAATATAAACATAAAAAAAATGTTCAACAGCAGCATTTCAGCTTTTTAAACCTTTTCATGTTCTTTTATTAAAAATGTCTGCATTCAATTGTGTTGTTTTGATTTTATTATATTGGTCTTTAAATAAATTCAACCTTGAGATATTGCTTGAGATTTGTGCATTCATAATATATTTTATCTATGTGACAAAACCAACTCTATTTATGACATTACGTACCCTCTCACCGTAAGGGCATTGTAAATTAAATGTTCTCAGCAACTGGTAGTTGGCACTGAGAAAATTTGTTTTCAGTGCCAATTGAGAACAAATGACTGATCTTTTAATCAGTCATTAAAAGATTATAGGATGATCAGGCTTTTGTCTAAAAAGGAAGAATGTATAGTTTGACTCTACCTTCCTACTGACAACCTAATTCTCTACAGTACGGGTGGCCCTGTTGCTGCCAGCTGTTGGAACATAAATTTTATTTTAAATAACTTGATAACAGTGATACATACACGAGAAGGAGCGAAGGAATCGAAGGCAGCTGGTTTAATCTGCACAATATGCGTGCATGTCAGAGAGAGAGGAAAAAGAGTTCAGCTCAACAAAAATCAACTGGGACCTGGCCACCCATCTGGACTACAAAGCACTTAGCTCCGGTCTACACACATACACATATGTGCACTTGTCAGTGAACCCCTCGCCGGTGGAATCATACTGGCGGGAGTCGTTGCCAAGTCAATAACACAGACTGATCCCTGATGCTGAACTTCTTGGAAGTCCAGGCCAGTCTCAGTGCTTCATGTACCTGCACAGCGGTCCAGCTGCTGCCCAGCTAAAAGGTGAATAGAAGAGATCAGCAAGTCTATCACCCCCTCTGCTCCTGCCCGCAGGTCACCCTAACTTGAAACACACTTCAGAGAAGAGATCATGGGAACAATGAGCCTCTGAGATTGGTTGCATTCATTTCCTTGGATCAATGAGCTCTTATGTACTTTTACCAAAGTTTTTTTTTTTTTTTCTGCTCTGCACAATGACATTGGAGAATCACTTCTTGCCTCATTTTGCTTTGTCTGAGAGGTTTGTCAAAGTAACAGGTTTTTGTAAGAAGTCAGTTTATATGGCACTTTTCTCACCATACTGATTGTTGAAATCGCTTTACATTAGAGGTGCCATCAAAATGTGACAAGATGGATCTGGAATCAAAGTTCCATTACAGGAAATCTATATTATCCAGATGGAAAAGAAAAATCACCTTTTCTGAGCTGTATGTGACATAAACATTGCTATATCTAACTTAAAAACAAACAACTGCATTAGATCAAATGTAAAAAAAAAAAAAAAAGCAACATCCTAGTTTCATATACATATCTACATATAAATAAGTACCGTAAGTAAATTGTATTTATATAGAACCTTTGAGAGACAAAAATCCGGAAGTGCTTCTCACATAAAACTGGCACAAAGTAAAACAAGACAGCCACTCTTCTCAGGAAGCCCAGCAGATTGGATCGAGTCATTCATCAATATTGGAAGAAAATTTGGATCAACAGAGCCATTTCTAAAACTGGACGTTTCACTGTAACTGATACTGGAAACTTGTCAGAAAGCTGGAGGAGCAACAAGAAATTCTTGTGAATAGTGATTGTGTTTAATATTGTATGAGACAAATCCCTTGTATTCACCATAAGTCTGTATTAGAGACTGAAAGACAGAAGCCTTTTCTTTCTAAAGAAAACATCAAGGCCTCACTGAAATCTCCCAATACCTTCCGGAAGGACATGTTACAGCCTGAATAAAGCAAACTTGTATTTTTGGATACTATTCCAAAAAATGTAATGTGGCACCAAAACGACACAATGCCCTCTGGGGTTACCTTTCTTCAGATTGAACTAGACTTTTCATCAGAATAGGTGATATTCTAAACAGTTTTAGACAAAAATAAGTGTAAATCATTACCTTCTGACATGTCCTGCAAAGTTGAGATAATGAAAGATTACATTTTCTTAAGAGTCACAGTGAGTCCAAAAAACAAAAAAAACAACAAAAGAACACCTTCTCTAAAAGAGCATTTAAGTTATGAAATTACTCAGGCAAATTGAAGTATTAATTTTGACACTAAATCCTGGGCTTGGCTAAGGAGGGCTATGGATAAGAGATTTTTTCACAATACAATTGGTCTTGAAAACATAAGAAAATAACAGTAAGCCATCTCTTACACAAAACAATGAAAAGCTGTTTTATAGTCATGCTGTTGTAGGCCAGGCTACTGGATGACTAACTGACCACCTGCTCTTACTTTCTTCTTCTACTATTCTCCAATTTGCATTATGTTATTTCAAATGTTAGCTTTTTGTTTTCTTTTCATAGAAGCTACACCTGGTGTGGCAATCCCTCTGGCTTTGGTGCCTCCCTGGAGGAGGGCATCGGCTAAGATGATGTTCCCATCAACTATAATCATTCTCCCTCTCTTGATATTGACTTTTTAACTTTCATGAACATCAAAAATAATCCAATATCAGTTCTTTCTTCTCATGCATTTTGCTCTGTCTTCTCAAACCCCCAGTCGGTCATGGCAGATGGCTGCTTATACTGAGCCAGGATTTGCTAGAGGTTTCTTCCTGTTAAGAGGGAGATTTTCCTCTCCACTGTTGCTGTGCTGATGTTCAGTTTGAGGGATTGCTGTAAAGTCAATGACACAACGCAAGCTATTGTCGCTACCTGCTTGTCCAGGAGAAGTGACTGCTGCAAGTCAGTGACTTGATGCAATCTGCATCTGTCAATAGAAAGAAACTTTTTAAAGTATTTTGAATAATCGACTGATCATACTATACTGTTCGATAACTAGGATCAATTGGAATGTATATGTGATTGAATGGAAATTATCATTTTTCTGTAAAGTACCATGAGATTTGTTGTGAATTGACAATATAAAAACTGAATTCAACTGAATTTAAAACTGCTTAGCCAGCCAGTTTTTTTTTTTTATCTGGTTTGATCTCACCAACCACAAGGTTTAAATACTAATTTATTTAATTATTTTAGACCTGTTTTCATATAAAAGGGCTTGACTTGACAGACCTTGTATGACCATCAGAGGATATAACTAACTTGAGCCTGAAAGGTATGTCCTCTCAGGCGCGGGTCAGAGAATGGGTACTCAACTAGGACGACCTGAATTTTGACTGTCTGGCTGCCACTGATCTGACACGGGTTCAGGAGACAGTGTTTGACTGGTATGGCCTGAGTTCATCAAACCGAGGCCAAGTTTTTGGCCCGGGCTTGTCAGACCGAGCTCAACTAGTGTGGGCTTTGCGGATGCAGGGATCTCTGTGTGATTGAGCATGTGTTTGCTTTCCAAGCTGTAAGAAAGACACTGGTGGCGGTATTACTCCTGCAGAAGAGAGGACCTAATATGGAGAGTCAATTAAAAAATGACTCTTTGTGGTTACCTCTCATATGCCCTTATGACCTCACTGCTTCAGGTGGGAAGGAGAAGAGATAGTCTATAGATATGGGCAGGATGGGAGGGGGAATCTTGTGGTTTAGGTTTGATCTGTAAAGGGCAGGTCTAAGAGAACTGCTGGTGGCAAGAGAATTGAGTGAAATCAAACAGGGTCGAATAATAAACTTTTGCCTGTTTTCTTCAGAACAGTTTGGTTTCCAACATAGTTCGATTCACAGAACTTTCCAAAGGTTTCCATGTTATAACCTAAACTTTAATGTAATTTATGGAATTTTATGTGCTACATCATTAGCAAATAGTTGTGAAGAAGGAAAATTAAATGTAGTTTTACATTTTTTTTACAAATAAAATTGGAACAGCTTATCACACAGCAGTATTCAGATACCTTTACTTTGATGCTACTAATTAAAATTCCATCCATCCATCCATCCATCCATCCATCCATCCATCCATCCATCCATCCATCCATCCATCCATCCATCCATCCATCTAAAATGTGAAAAGAAAGTCGACAGGGTGATAGAAAGGGAGTCTTGTCGTCTGAGAGGTGGTGTGGTTCGGGTTAGATTGTGGTTGAAGTCTTGAGAGAGCAGGAGGGAAGGGAGTGGGGAGGCGCAGGGGGCAGGGAAGGCAGCGCATACCCGAAGCATTCAAATGGAGCTCCCATTGGGAGGTTTTACGCTTCAAAATGGTTTCCTGTGACGTGGATTGTGTGTTTGATTTGAGCTTTGAGGGGTTTGTGTTATTCTCGGGAGGGGAGAATCTAGCACGCTCTCATTTCCGCACTGCCAACAGCCAGCAGAAAGTTGGCAAGTCAAAACAGGGGGATTGTAAAGACAGATTTTTCTCCCCCTACTTGTATGAACCACATTTTTTTCCTGCTTTCACTTCTTTTTTGCCATGTTTTTCTGTTGAGCCTGCTCCAGGGCTTAGCCTGCATATTGATCGATAGTTCTTAATAATTACTCCTGGTAAGACCTTGGTCCTTGCATAGCTTTCTCAGACTGCCTGATTTTCTGCTGATTATCAAATACCCCAAATATGTTTGTATTCTGATGCGTATGCACATTTGCTGCCTGGCACACACATGAATAAAGCAAGAAAAGAACAAGCAAGTTTGCACGTATACAAGTGCGCATGCTGTCAAACACATGCCTTAGAAGTAATTGCAAACAATGGATGCCAGCTGGGCAGTAGGTGAAGCAAGAAGCACAAATGGATCCAGGTTCATTGTTGGGTGTTTTTTTTTTTCATCTAATTTCGAGGAATGAAAAAGAGAATTAATGGCATATTACTGAATGAGGCAAAGTTCAGACGTGAGAGAAGGCAAAGGCGGCCACAGAAGTATGGAAAGGGCGCATTCTGTGGCAGAAGGAAACCACCTCCAACACCAGACCAACCAGTTACACAAAACCTTCTGAGAACTTACTGTTCCACCAGCTACTGTACCTCACAGAGCCAAGAAAGAAAAAAATCAGCACTGGAGGTGTTTGTGTTGGGGGAATTGTCAAACCCCTCTCTTTCCTGATCAGCCCTTTTTCCTTCCCTCCCTTCTCTGTCTCTCAACATGCCTCTCCTCTTTATTTTCTTACTGTAAATACTGCATAAGAGCGCTTGGTGACGTAAAAAAGCCAATTATTTGAACAGCGTTTTTACTGTGTGGTACAAATGGAAAAGCTAACCACTGTGAGCCAATTTTCTCCATTAAGTTATATAAATAGTGTTGATGGAATGAATAGGCTTTCCCCCAATATGTGGGGGGCATAACAGGGTCTGAGGGGTTCCGCTGACATTCTAGTTTTGAACCCTAACCCTCCCTCAATAAGCAATTCCTCAAACATATAAGAAGCTCTGCTATACAGTTTTACAGAATTTGTTGCAGTATTACATAATAATGTGTTGCTGTTTGCAGCCATCAATTATAAGATTGAGCGGTTGCAGCAGTCTTCAAGAGGTGTGTTTCTGAGCTTTTTTCACGTTTGCTTTTATTGTATGTTAGTCAATATATAACAATTTTTGATTTAAAGATGTCTATTTTTAAAGCATAAACAAACTGTTGCATTTTAGTCTAGTCTGAATAGAGAATTTTCTCAGTACTTTGTTTTTGAAATTCAAATCCAAAACTTTCTTGATCCTCAAAATTATATTAGTCATAATTTAAGCCAGTGGAACATCAGTATTGAGCAATGTTTGGAAAATGTTTCTGTTTCAGAATTACTCTAATTCCAGACATGAGGTATGTTAAAAGAAAAGGTGGCCAAAAACTGAGGAAAATATTTACACTTTTAACAGAAAAGAAACTAACGAGCCAAATCAAAACGTGGTACAGAATGGTGGCATGAGCGAAGTCTGTGCTCTTTCAGTTTGAAAAATGTCACTTGCATTAAATTTGTGAACTCTGGATGCACAAGACATACAGTGCAATTTTTTTTTTAAACTGTAGATGCTTTTTAACACTTGCAGTGTATATTAACAAAACTTATTAACAAGAGAAACAGTCACAGAGCATTATAGATCTTCCCTCATATAATCTTGGCCATTAGGTGCTTTTCCATAATAATGTGTTTCACACTGCATCAACCTAGATTATTTTTTATTGAAAAGTCTAAGCTTTGTCTCATCTAGCTAGTTAACTACTGTTAGCAAACCCCATAAAGAAAAGGGTCTGTCCTGCCATGCCTCTGAAACGATGCGACATGTAGATCGTTCCTATTGGTTGTTTCTGAGACTTTGTGGTTCCAAGATGCCATTGTTTGGATCACATCTTAAACAGCAACCATCTGTCGCATTTCCAAGTTGTTTTAAATGTTTTCAGTATTGCGCAGACTGAAGTTATGTAGAAGTTGCTATCTTCCTGATTAATAAAACTAAACACATAAGTCTTGGTTCAATATTGGAATTTCCTGTTTTAGCCACTTTAAAGTGTTCATCATAGTAAGTAAATGATAAATTAATAAGGGTGTCAGTTGCATTTAATTTATATGAATTGTTAGGCTTGCCATTAAGGTGGTGATTAATTGCCCTGTCACACCACTGCATTACTATCTTAAGTTTTAATGCAACTGGAGACACAATGTCATGGGAAAATAGTGTTTTTATGCCACCTTCTCATGGATTTGATGCTATTGCATCTGAATTTTGATCACCAGATAAACCAGGCTGCTTCAGATTTTTTTTTTTAACATAGTTATAAATTCTGCCACTTTAGTGCCGCTGCTCTTGCACACCATGAAAACTATGCATATGTGCAACTGCTAGAGTTAATGCAGTGATTAAATATTAACATCGCTTAATCTAGTGCTACACTATCCAGATGGTTCATCAACTTGAAGAGGTTGGATGCTTTAAACTGAAAGAAAAACAACACCATGCTACCTGAAATAGGGTAGCATTTCAGGTAGCAAATGCTACCTGAAATTACATCAATTTTCAACGAGATTGTGATGTCACAGAAAAGTGTTGTGCCACATTATGACCCAATAGAGCACTGTGAATTCCACCTCACTGATATAAGTATACCTTATGTGCATTTCTTGGAACAGAATCATGTCAAAAGTGTCACATGTACTGTACTTCAAAGATGTGACAGGGCTTGATATTCGACAAAACAAAATTTTATTTCACTATGTTTAGACTCATGAAACCTTTACTTCAATACTCAACACACACACATACGCACGCATACACACACCAATATATTACATAGGATTAGTTACCCAACCAACTCAAATTAAAGGACAGATTGTAACAATCATATTTACTGTACTTGATATGTTTTATTAAAAATATTTGTCTGTCCTTCTATAAAGGCTCAATTTATTTTAACCCTCCCGCAGTCTTAGCGCGACTCACAGGAAGAACTTGACAGATGTCATGGTCGGACAATGGGGAAGCTCATGCGGGTTCTGTTGGACCCCCTCTTAAGACCGCAGGAGGGTTAAGACTGTTTTTTGGTATTTATCAGACATGCCAAAATGTGAGGTGTATCGTTAATATAGAGTATGTTTAAAAAAACATTACCTATACACATTCTTAACTGCAGTAAATAGTCTCAAACATCTCAGTGTGGATTCTTGTCGTAACTAGTGACGCACAAGAACAACAGAGGCTGATCCAACAATGACAGAGACCCGTTGCCTGAGTACAAGAACACTCTCTGGCTGATCTCCCATCCCTTCCTTTTGCAATTTAGTCGCTGATTGTCCACAGACATTGCTGTTGGTGCTCCTCTGTACCAATAAAGCCCTGTGCAGAGCAGTGTTGGAGTCCTCCAGGTCTTGTTATTGTAACCAAAGTGTGTTTTGGCCACTGTTCCTGTTCTCAGCACGAATAACAACAATAACAACATCAGCAGCAGCACACAAGCCTCCCAAGTCAGAGGCAGGCCAGAAGAGGGTGGGTGCCCCGTGAATGTTGCTCTCCGTTCTTCCAGTGAAACACAACACTTCAGGTTCTAAAGTGACTGGAACTTCGATTGACACCCTGGGTTTACAGAAAAACAAGTCAAACAATATGCACCAGTTAAAAATTCATGTGCATGCCTTCCTGGTATCCTCCTTCCCACATGTTTCCTTTTGCTGTATACAGATCACCAGAGCAAGAGAGATTCCTGGGTTTCCTTAAGACAAACAAAAGAGAAAGGAATCTACACAAGTCTCGAAAACAAAATAGGGGGAGTTTACACGAAGACCACACAACAACATCACAGTGGTCTAATCTATTTGTAAATAGAAAGTTTGTTCTGTAGTGTCCTCGCCCACACAACAGATCCAGCTTTCATTGGCATTGTTATGATCTTGGCCCCTTTTTTCCTCCTTTCCCCTTATGCTCTCTGTACAATACAAATTTAGAAATTTGGGATTAAGTTGAACAACTTAAGAAATAAGTATTGGAAAAATGTTGATCCCTGTCAGTGCAAGTTAATACCAACTTGTTTCTAACCTGCCCCAAAAAAGGTTTTTATTATAAAGGTTTAGCACAAACAATATCTTACGACTGCTGTTCAGAAAAAAGAAAAGAAAGCTGCTACAATGACACAGTAATTCACTTAAATTTAATAATAAAAAAGCAAACAAAAGCAAGGATCACTGCGCTTATAAGTGACGCCTGAACGGAAAGGATATTTAATTAATACATTTCAGTAACCCTGGTCAATTCTTTTTCCCTAAATAATTTCACTTTATCTCTCAATTTATGGACTAATTTATTATTTATTTGTATGTATGGATAGAGTTGCTTCTGACATCTGGTAGGAATTTATTTCCAATAACCACATTACAAATGAATTTAATAAAGAAAATATTGATAATTTCAATACTTGTTTATGCCACTGTGGCTTTTCGTTTTCTTATGTACAACTTCAAAGGCAGAATGACAAAATAAACAAGAAATTGAATGAAAAGTTACTGTACATAGAGGGAGTTACAGAGCAAGAGGGCTGAAGTGACTCAGCTTTCCCCTGGCAAGAAGCAAAGGGAGCCGGGAGCTTGAGCCCCCCCAAAGTTTTACTAGAACAGAGGCTTTTTAACAGTAGGGAAAAACAATGTTATAACAGCTTCCTGCACCACTCGGTGTTCCCCACCAATAAATACAACAAGGATTGGGTCATAATAGTATGGTTTGGCTTCAGGTGAATACTGTGTACTCCCCTCTGCCCCCCAACACCACCCACCAACCCATCAACCCCCTCACCCTTTCCATCATTTCCCTTTCAACCCGACTCTTATGCTATTTTCCATTAGGAGTAATAGGCTGCAGTGTTAGAGAAATATCATTGGAGTCATTGCCTACTCACTTACTCCATCCTTCTGCAGTACCACTCCACAGACTCTTTGTGTTAAGAAACACTGTTATAGTGCTTTCCTTTTCCATTTCTCTCACCTCTTATTTTTTCTGTTTGTGTTTGCGCTTTTTCTTTTAAATGCCACTAATTAATTTACAATCATGCTTGAGCCATTTGCTGTTAAAATATGAGAATCTACATTGTCATGAGTACATGTGGAAGTTTCCTTGTGTGTAAATAACTCAAGGTTATGGCACAAGGGTGCTCTGTAAGATTCAATGCTATGGATCAGGTTTCCTAGCAGCTGACTCTGGGACAGTAGCTGTTAAAACAAACAGAAGTAAGAGTTTTTCTGGAAAAATGGCAGCTATGGCAATACCGGGAACTGATCCAGTTTCCATACTGTGTTGCATTTGGCAGAGGGGGAAAATGGCAAAGGGGTAGAATAACATAAAGGCATCTGTAATGGGATACTGTAAGAGGGTGATTTAGGAGCATGTGTTCTTATGAAGGCTTACATTGTATCTTGTTGATACAGCTTGTGATGCATAGTCAAAAAATAGTTATTGTATCTATGAGTCTGTGGCAGCTGTGGAACTATAGTTGAACCCTATTTCCCTAAAACCTCCTTCATCCCCTATCCTTACCATTATCTCCAGATTTTAAATTTTATTTGTCTTAAATGAGATTTAGTTGGCTATTTAGTTGAAGTTAGATGGGATAATGGATACAACAAACCAGCTCAAATTGGTACTCAGCTTCAGGAATAATTGATCAGTTTGCAATTGTTTCCATTATCCAAGCATAGATGTTGTGATTTTTCCTTTCGATAGAGTAGTATTACCTTGGAGTGGTGGTAGATAAGAACCTTAGAAATCTGTACACATTTAATTATTTGGCACTGGGTAAAAATGTAGCAGAGGACTTATAAAAATACACAAATTACTATTACTTTAATTGATAGATCAAATTACATTAATATGTATCCTCCTCAGGCTGCAGTATCTCTTCCAGTCACTAGCCATTCCAGTACCTCGTAATTTCTTTCAAAATCTCAATAAACGTATCAGAACATTCATAGGTAATGGTTAATCCCCAAGGGTCTCATTAGAAAAACTTACTTGGGATCATAAATTTGGTGGTCTTACGTTACCTAACTTGGAAAAGTATTACTTGGCTGCTGAAATGCAATTTGCCTCCTTTTAGTTAGAAAAATAAAACGTACCTTCCTGGAATTATTTGGGTTTGCATGACCTTAAAGAACGTTTATCCCCAGACTTCATCTATAAGTGGACATCTACAACTATTTCTAACAGAACAGACAACTCTGTTGAAATTCATTTGATCAAAATTTGACAACAGAACTCAAACAGCTATTGAACTAGAGAACATTACTTCACCTCATACACCCTTGAAGAAAATTGACTCATACCTACTTTACCAAATAACAAGATTCTGGAACAATGGCATCAGAAAGTGGTTTGCTACATCAAGGACTGGTATGAGAATGGATTCCTGATGTCCTATAAAAACCTGTGGAAAAAGTATGATCTCTAAAGTTGATTTTTTTTATTTTATGTCCTGCTGAGATCCTTTCTTAAAAGTTCTTTTAGTCCAAAGATGACTCTACCCGCTCTAAGTGACCTAGAAAAACTGCTTCATGAGAGAAACTTGCCTTGTCTTATCTCAAAAGTAGATTTTGTTTCAAAGTTGGGGTTACAGGAGTCAAGGGAGAAATTGGAGAGCAACTTACATGTTGCAATTAATCGGCAATAATAGTCTGAATTATGTAAAAAATTGTGACCATTAACAGTAGATACACATCAACCTTTTGCAACGTTCTTCATCAAACCTACAATAGATCAAAAAATTACATAGGTCCAGAAAGGAGTTGTTTCATCCATGTTTTAGAAGTGGCATTGAAGAGGGTTCAATATTCAATTTTCCCAAAAAAATTACAGATCACCCTTATGCTCTGTAAAAATGTTTGCAGGAAACTTTACAAATATGGGTAAACAATGAAAAATAATCAAACAGAAATTCTTGAATTTGGTGCTATATGTTGCCAGGAAATGTATAGCTTTCATGTGGTTTAAAAATCAAGGGTAAAAACTTTTTTCTTTGCTGTTTCCTACACTTAACAAATAGTTTTTTTTATTTGATTTGATTCTATTCTTAAATAATTTAACCTAAATACTTTTTGATGTGTTTTATCTTAAAATATGCTGTTTGTAACTTCTTTGTACAAGCACTTTGACTCGTCTTTGGC
Organism: Alfaro cultratus; assembly: GCA_903066825.1. Taxonomy (NCBI): domain Eukaryota; kingdom Metazoa; phylum Chordata; class Actinopteri; order Cyprinodontiformes; family Poeciliidae; genus Alfaro; species Alfaro cultratus. Next base: position 59,172 of record CAEFZX010025878.1, read on the forward strand.
CGAAAGGTGTTATAGAAATGAAGTTGCCTTGCCTATGTGGAAATCTGATTCCCAACTCCTGAGATGGTTTTCAAATATAGTTGTGCTTCACTTGAAAAGATCTCCTACACTCTCAGAAATTATTAGAAAACTTTTGTTAAGATCTGCAGCCTTACCTGACTTAGACGAGAGTTCTGTACATTGTTAAATTATAATAATCATAATTAATATAAAATAAAACAAGTATAACCAATAGTACGGCCAAATACATACATCTCATATTGGGTTGAAGGGCTTGGAGTAAAATTGTGTTTCCTGCAATATCAGCCATGATAAAACAGGTACATAGCATAAAACACATAGTTGAAGTTGGTGACACTGTTTGATATTTTACAATAAGCACTTCATTTTTTCCTGTTTAGACCCACATAAAACATGCTTTATGCCAAACATACATATCTAGATAGGAACAGGTCTTGAGAGAGCGCTTTGCTTCCCCAACAGAGGATGATTTCTGTGCAATACCTTGATTTTGAGATACCACTACACCATCAGTTAGCACAAAACCAGTAGGCTAAATATGAAAGCAACTATGTTCTCATAAGTAGCTCACCATAAAACTCTCTTGCTAGATAGGATCTGGAGATCCACTGATATATAATTTTCCTGTTTTGGAATCTCTCTTGATCCATGCTTGGTAATGAATATTTAAAACATTAGACAATACTTGGCTGGATGCGGATGTATTTATTGTTTTTCTAGCAGGTGATAAGATGAGTAACTTAATTCGTAAATGAATAGGAGCCATGTGCAAAAGTTCCTGTCCATCGTATGTAATGGATCATCCCCTCACTGTTTCATGTAATTGTTTGAGATCAGATAGACCGTGCCGTGGAACTAGCTGGGGGGTTGTTTTCGTGTCAGTGGTGTGCGTGGAGTGGCGTATGGGAAGGAACTCACCCCTGAGGGCTTGTTTTCCTTTGGTCAGAGTCAGACAAACAGTCATCATCGGATCTCCGTTATCTCATGTCTGAAGCGTCTAGATGAGAGCCAAGCTGCCAAGTGAACACATTTGAATGGCCTGAGTCATTCTGCACATGTGTGCATGCTTTTCTGTCTTTGTGAGGACTTAATAAGAGGTTTACAGATCTGTGGGAAGGACTGTATCAATGTTAGGTCTCAGAATCTAGTTTTTGGTTCGATTCAACCTTATAGTCAATTCATAGATCTTGGAAATTAAGCTTGTCTGAGACCATCTTTATAAAAGTTGCATAAGATTAATTTAAATGTGCTTCTCTGTTTTAGTTAGTACAATAACCAGCGTATCCCTGGCCTGAAACATGCTGAGCTCAACTGTGTGGGGGCGGTGGTGTGTGCGTGTGTGGTTGTGGGTGTATGGGGGGAGGGGGTTCTAATAAATTCACTGCAGGTGATGAATACATAGCTGCAATCTAAAACTGGAACACTTGAAAACAGCTTTGCGATTTGGTTTCATTGCCCAAGTATGTTGTAAAGACCAGAGGATTATCCGGTTGACTTTCTTCATTAAATGACTGCCAAGAAGGGACCCTGTGCAGTACAGACTCTAATCATTATTTAAACTGGAACATCCTGTGCTGTACAGTACGTGAACTGATTATGGGGTGCATGATGCTCACTAGTCTGAGTTACATGTGTGAATTCTTCACAGGAGAACGGAAGAGCTTCATTCCAGGGCCACGAAACATTGAGGAGCTTTTAAGGCAGCAGGCTTGTCTCGATGGGTAAATTCCACAGAGGAGCACAGCCTTCCCACAGACTCCTCAGAAAGTGATCTCATCTCTGTTTATCTCTCCTGCACAGTGCAGATTGTCTTATTGACAAAACTTTGGCCAAATCCTGCTACGTTACAAGAAGAGCAGTTCACCTAATAAGGTTGGAGCAGTGTTACAGGACACAGTTACTATAAGGACATCAAAACTACTATCACTTTTTTTCCTCCCAAGGGATAGTCAGCATTTGATGATATCTGATTTTATCAAATGTCTTTTGGTGCCAATGAGATTTAAGGCCTTATGCCTCTTCTAAAATGCTTGAGAAGTTATTAAAAAAGGATTTTGCAGAGCGCATGCACACCGTAGATTTACACTTTCTCCTACCGAAGCCTTCAAAATGCCCTCTCCAGAAGTCCCACCAGTTCTGTGAGTGAAACTACAGCCCGGCTTTCGACAACAACAAGGTGAACAATTCTTTTTTAGTAGCAGTTCGGATGCTGACAGCTGACTAAGCTTCTAAAATCTTGAAATACTTCTTTCTTTCCTGTCAGACTGGCATAGAGTGAGATGAACTCTTTAAAATGTTTGATGTTTAATAAAAGTCTTGTGAAATACATCTCTACTTGTCTGTTTTATTTGAAGTAGAGATTGCTCAATGGATGGCAAAATAAATAATCATTTGGTAGATTTTCAGATTGATTTATTCATTGTTATTCCATTTTTGCATCTATATAAAAATTGGCCTTTAGTAACAATAAATGTGTGTCCATCAGACACAGTGGCTGAAATACCATTAACTCTCCTTAAGGGCAACAGGAACAAAGCGATAACACACAGCGCATGTACCATCACCCTGAACACCAGTAGCATCGTTTTCTAAATACTGCCTCCATCAGGCTGCAGATGTAGATTCATCTCCTTAATATAAGCAGCACAGTGGCAGGTATTTTACACACATCATTTTGGAACCAAAAATGGTCATAAAGTTGTTGTTTTTTTGTCATGCAGACATGTAGGAATCACTTTTTTGGCATGCATGTGTTCACATGAGCCCATAAATTTATTTACGAGTTTTTTTTTACAGACAGATTTGTGCTTAGACTTCTAGAATGTCCAACCATAGAGAACACTGCAACCCTACTGGAAAAAAACAAGCTCAGACCAGTTTCAGCTGGTGTTAGTAGAGCCAGACTGGTTTTGGTGATTTCACTGAAGTAAGCCTTAAGCTATTGCTTGTCTCCATTGAGGATGATTGGCCAGTTGGGTTTGTTGACTGTCCACCAAAGCTACTAAGTTGGTCACTAAACCTAAATCCTTGTTGGATGCATTATTAGGGCTGAAACGATTCCTCGAATGATTCAAATGATTATTAAAATTCCTCGAGGAAAATTTATCTGCCTCAAAGCTTCGTTAAGTTATGTTTTATTATTTAGAGTACTGTCTTCTGCATGGAACATTATTTGCAATGCGCGGATGCTCAAAAATGAAAAACTGGACTGATGTTGATATCCGATAGTAACACCGGTGTTATGCCAGATTGACCAATATTTTTGTAATGTTTTTTTATCCGATTACTCGATTAATTGTAAGAATAATTGATAGATTACTCGTTTACTAAAATATTCATTTTCAACAGCCCTAAATAGTACAGAACCATCCTTATAATTGATTGTACATTTTAAAGTCAAATAGTTTCAACAATTTATCGAGATGGATTTGGTGCTTTTCTCTGCATCTACTGATCATCATCTTGAAACTGTAGAAATGAAAACAAAATATTCTTCAGATAAATTAGGTATTTTACCAAAGTTACATCCACTGAAAAAAAAAAGCCACAAAATAAAGGAAAACTGATAGATTTAAGGAATCACAGAAATTGACTTCTGCTTATAGTTCAGAATAAAAAAAAGAGACTGTTGGATGATTTGTCATCCAATCAAAATAAATCAGTGACCTGTGCCTCAAAGGTTGGGGAAAAGCATTGTGATGTCCCTCAATACTGTGTAGGGCAGAACTGAAGCTAGATGTATGTGAGAAGTCCTCCAGAAATTATCAAGTTCAAGACCATACCAACTGGAAAAATGTGTCTACCAAATATTCAACTAGGACTAAACTTTTACCATAATAAAAAGTGTACTCCAACATAGTTTATGTGACATGTACTGTTTGTACTGTAAGTGTAACTTCAAGATGATCCTATAATGACCAGATATTTCAGTCCATTCCTGACCGTCTTATAATGCTCCTTTTCCCAGGGAAGACTAACAGCAGACATTACTCCATCTCCCCCACATTCCATTAGCATCTTATAATATTTAGCTCTATCTTTTGAAAGCTCTCCAGTTTTTAACTGGGCTCAAAGCATGTGAAGTCAGTCTAGAGATTTCCTGTAAAACATGCCATATTTGGTGCTATTTCTTAAAGGGGCAGTATTATGTATTTTTTCAGGCAAATAGTGCCATTTTATAGTACAATCAAATAACAATGTTACCTTCAGTTAAAATAAAAATGGTGTATATATGAAACATGACTTAGAAATTTGAAATAGTCATTATTTTAAGGTATTGAAATTGGGTCTCTATCTTTTTAAGAAACTACTGCTTTTTCCGACACTCCGCCTGCTGGGTGTCATCTCAACAACATCTCTCTGTTAATCTGTTTATAAACGTTCTTCGAAGCATTGTACTGCGGCGTAGTTCCTGTGATGATCTCAGCAGATGTGCAGTTCCACCAGGTGTTTGCTAATTGCTGCTGTAGCTAGTCTGAGGAGCTAAATGGGAAAGGACAGGGGAGGACTGGTCTGTGAGCACGACTTGGAGACTGTAGCTCCAAGGAGGAGCTGTGTTTGGTGAGAGCAAGTGTTTAGGCAACCACGAATGGTTGCCACTGGAGATTAAACGATTTCTCAAATATGCATCAAAGAATCAAAGCGACACAACATATATGTTTCTGATGAAGGAATAACATAACAACATGACATAAAGCTCAAAGTCGATTTTACGTCATACAGCAGTGAAACAGTGAATACATGCACATTGTAATCTGTGGAACTTTTGCTTTATTGAGAGTCAATAGTTTTCCTAAATATGGCTAAAATTTTCCTGTTTTTTGCGCTGCATTTATTTTTATATTCCTTAGTAAATTAGACCTGTTGTAAACGATTAATTTATTGAGTAATCTATTAATTTTTTTTTTCTTTTTTACAATTAATCAAGTATCCAACTAATAACTTGTCCCGTTCTGTAGTAAGTACTTAAAGTGTCACTGACATGATAAAACCACTTACATGATTTAAGAAGCTGAACTATTGTGCTTTCATTCTGTGTCCACACAAGCTTTTAATAATAAACATTTCTCATAGAATACTATAAATGCAGTGTCACTGATTTTGTGTGTAGATAGCCTTATATCACTTGATGAATATTTCGAGGATAAAGGACTAATATCCCAGCAAGATCTAGAGAAACTCAGGATTTGTTCAAACAATCCTGCTACCAATCAAGGTTGGTTCACAGACTAAGTTACAGTAGGAAGTTGACTTGGGATAACAGCTAGCTGGCTTTCTGTAACTGAAACCTAAGTTATGCTCATAGTTACCCAAGAATTTACTCAGGATTTTCACTTAACCTGCTTTCTGAAATGGGGCCCAGAGGTACACCATGTTAGGCTGGCAATACAGATAAAGTTAGAGGCTTTGCTAAGAGAACCATAATCTCACCTGCTTGCAGCCACAAACGAGCTGAATACATAAGGTGAATGTTTCTTGTTGAGGTGTTTGAGGAGCATTGATGATGTGCTATTGTGAAACCCAATTCAGTTTTTCAGCACACACGCTGAAGTGTGTTATCTTTTCTATTTAGTTTCAGGTGATGCTTTGACACTTTTTGCCTCTTTTTGTTTGCAGTCTGCCTCCATAGCTACTCATAGAACTTAGCATTTGTCGACAACTCATTGGCGGAAGAAAGAGCATTGCACAACACAAATAATAATCCAGCCGGAAAACATGGCACTGTGTAGTTAAAGATCATGTTACAAAGCCACAAGGCAGATAGGTTGTCTCGAGGAAATGAAAAAATTGAGGTAATTGAATCATTTGATGAAACGTTACAGCCCTAAAGTAAGAACTCATGAGTTTATTTTATAATTCAATATTCTTTTTGTTTATACAAGCAGTGGTGTTGAGTATTGTGAAATACATGTGCAACACTGTGTGTCCTCTTGAAAGGACACACAGTGAATTTGTTGTCTGCACAAGACAACAAATTCATCTGAACTGAGCGTTGAAAATATTTCTATTGAAGCTTAAGGTTGAAACTTTGAACGTAGCGCTGATAAATCTTCATCTGACATGCACGTGTGCAGAGTCTCTCAGAACTTAGATTTGTAAAGCGTAATTGCTGCAATGTTTTGGTTTCAGAATCTCTTTCCTCATCTAGACACAAGTACAGTGGATGTCCACTCAGTGGGGTTCCATTCATCAAGTAAAATACTAACAAGTCGCACATTGAGCTTTTTTGATTTATGCTGTGAAGTACATATGAGCCACAAGGTTGCATTACATTGTGTGGTTGACGAAAGCATTTGGCACAAGCTCTGTAAAATACATTTTGTGGACCAGCTTTTCATCATGGAAGCTCTGTGTTTGTTACAGGCAAACACAGAGCTTGCATAAATAATGTGGCTTATTATATAAGAATCATTATCATTAGCCTCTGCATGTCTTGTAGTAAATTTGTGTGTAAAAATAAATGTTTGTGTGATGGAAAGTAAAGGGATGCTTCTTGTTTTATCGTTGCACTGGTGCAAAAGTTCTTTTAGATTCTTCACTCTGTTTATTTTACAGTGCGACTCATTTTCTGTGCAGAGGTCCTACACATTGCTTTTAACTACACACAGTTATGCTATTTGTTTGATGCCTAGAGTTGTGCAGACAGTGCCTCGGATTTACACTGCATGCGTTTCTGCTCCTTTCCAACGTTGTTATGCTGAACAGAACCCTTCCTGACTACCCTGATTTAGAAAATGGACATCGATAGAGACATGCAAACCATGGCTGACAGATTCCGGGAGTTTGTTGAAAAGCAGGTAACCAAACATGTATCATTGGGTCATATCATCAAAATGGATGAGGTACTGCTCACGTATGACAATATCTAAATTAGTGTGACATGTTTTATCCTCTTAATTTCATATACTCCTGATGGTGCAGAAAATATGGTAGTTGCACATGATTTTACTTAGGAATGTAAGATGAAAATGCTACACTTGAAACAATTGAAAACCATCTGTCCTTTTCTTTCCATTTCATAGCTATGTCCCACTTTGTGAAGGTGCATCACGAACAATCCTAAGCAAGTACACTAGTCCTGTGGTTGATACATTTATAGAAGGCTAAAAGGTTTATGAAGCATTAATGTTTATGAAAGGTACTTTAATTTATATATTTGTTTATTTTATGTATTCATATAATGAATATCTTTATTGAGAGCAAAGCAGAAATATGGTCAGTTTCCTTGTTTGTGTGCACATGCTTGACACATACAGCAGATTCCTTTTCTGATTATTGGACTGCTCCTTTCGCTTTGTTTGATTTTGTCTTAGCTGGAGCACCTTGGCTAAACAATGCCCCACTGAAATAAATGAGCAGAGCGGTTGTTTTTAGCTTTTACCAGGATAGAAGTGTTTTAGAGAGGATTTCCTCTTTGGAGACATCTCTCTGGTATAGGGTGATCCAGGGGTCAGAGGACTGGCTTGAACCCAGCTGTGTCCGCTTCCCCCCTTTCCTTTTCCTGGGGACGCTCCCCAGGATGCCAACCTAACACAAAAACCTGCCTGTTAATCAAGATATTCTTTTGTCAGCTGAAGGGTCAGCAAGGTTTAAATTTTATAAAGGATGTGTTTTTAATCGAATGCTGTTTTTAGCCTGACGTGTTTTTCCGAAACTCTGTGTTTTTCCACAGTCTGGTGTTTGGATTTCCTGGAG
>CAEFZX010025879.1:0-76233 GCA_903066825.1 Alfaro cultratus
CCGACCTTGAGTTTATTTAAAACAAGGTTAAAAACCTTCTTATTTGAAGTTGCCTATTATTAGGTTTTTGGTTCTGCCCATTCACTATATTTGAAATTTTGATGTTTCCAGTACTTTTTCTATTTTTAATCAGCTTGATCTTTATTATTATTATTGGGTTTTTTTTTACTATCTTCTTCTTGTGTGTTGTTTTTTGGCTCTCTTGTACAAGCACTTTGAATTGTCTTTGGCTGAAAGGTGCTATATAAATAAAGTTGCCTTGCCTTGCCTTTTACTTGATCTTGATCATCATGTGGAAAATAAAGTATTGCACTCCCTCTTCTCCCCTCTCCCACTTGTGATCAGTGATTTTAATGCTAACAACTTAATTGATAAGCAATAATTGAATAGGTACATGCTTACCATAAAAGACAGAAGTGTGCATACAAGAAAATAATAGGATTTAAAAGGATTTAAAAATAAAGAGGCCTCTCTCTAACTTGTGAGCTGGACAAAATCATCCTTAGAGCACAGCAAATAACATTGGTGTTAATGAGCAGCTGACACACATCTCAACCTCATTAACCCCATTTTTAGTGGAATATTAAAGCTGCTGTGCAGAAATTTTGAATGGGATAAAATATGTGTGACTGTCAGGAAAAGTGGACACTGCAGTATCCTAACTGTACTGTAACTGGGGGTTGAAACTGAAATTATCCTAATCAGTACAAAAAATAAAAAAATAAATAAAAACAATTTTGATCAGAAAATCTCTAAAATTGATATTTACCCAAAGGATAAGATGCTTACATAGAATCTCTCGCCAAAAGGTTAGAAAACATATAAAACTCCCTATAATGTCTCAAGATTGCTTGTTTGTTGAGTGATTTCAGTCAGTCCATTCATTCATCCATCTGCTTATCTGATGTCAGATCACATGGACAACTGGTCCAGGAGAAAAACCCAGACACCCTGAACCAGTTCATTCTAAATACCAGAAAGCCCTCTGGCTTGTAGTCTGTTAATGGCAGACTACAAATGGTCTGTGACCCAGTATGTTTTGGGTCTTCACCAAGTTCTACACAAGGTGAGACACCCAGAAATCCTCTTTAAAGAGTTATCCTTTTTAGATGCCCGAATCACCTGAATTGATTCCTTTTGACAAGAAGAAGCCATGGCTCCACTCTGAGTGCACCTCAGATGATAGAGTTCCTCATCTTATCAGTAAAGGTGCCATCAGACACCGTGCTGTCTAAGTTAATTAGAGACACCTTTATCCAGAATCACAGTCTTAACCCATCTCATCCTTTCAGCATCACAAGGCAAGGCTTGTCCACCCTTGCTGGGAGGGAGCTTTTTAATCTACAGTGACCTCTGCCAGGGTTATGGGCTCACCTTCCCTTGACTCCTCAGACTCTGTCTCCTTCACAGAGGAAATGGAGGCTGGGTTCAGGAGATCCTTCAAAAAGCCTCCTTTCACTGCTTGAAAGTATAAAATATTCTATGTGTCTATTAGAATAAACGCCTAAATCAAATGTGAAAATATTACACTAACGGAAGCAGTCAGTTTGGCTATTTGACTAATATGTAATTTATACTGGGTTTAAGTCTGTAACCATCAATTGGCCCATCATATTGTTCTTTGACTCAGACAATATCGTTCTCTCGCTTTTGGTCCTGAAAAGCCCAGGACCAAAGAGCTCAAATAGTGGATTATACTCTAGGGTCCTGACTCCTCTGCTCCCTACTTCCTCCCAACAGGGAGCAATAGTCTATGTACCTTCCTGCTAGTCCATAAACAAACAGCGCAATCAACTTCAGTCAGGCTGAAAATCCTCTTGTGCCACTTATAGAGGTCAAGAGGTATATACCAGCTATAATTTTACCTGCGCCACTGACAAATTTATGGCCACTCAGTTGTGCTGCATTGCATGTGGAACTAGCAGTTAAGCAAGCTGATCCTTTTTTCTCACCATATTTTAAGACTGGCACTCCCCATGAGATAAGAGGGGCAAAAGAGCAGGATGAAAAATTCCATATTTGGGAAAATCCTGCTTTTAAAAGGGAAAAGTGTAACAGCCTTGTTTTTGTTTTTTTTGTTTTTGTTTTTTTTACTTCAGCTTGAAAAACAGCAATGATTGCTAAGGGTATCAAAACTGTTAATTAAGCTATCGATCAGATCTGCCGAGAGATTTCTTTTTTACTTACAAGAGTTCATCATGCCATCTGACCTGGCTCTGTTAATGGCAGACTACAAATGGTCTGTGTAGCATTCTTTTGGCATGATGCCACTGCAAGAAAATACATGTCTACACAATTATTTAAACAGTACACACATTCATACAACATAAACACAACCACAGGAATCTGTCAATCAACAGTGAAGCAAAAACAAACCCCACATCGCCCACACCACTTAGAAGCCTGCTGCACGGCTGGTTGGGGGAAACTGCCACTCTCTTCGGGGATGTTGGACATGTCTTCATTTGGGTACACACTGATCTAAGATCAGTCCTGCATGTCCAGTCTGCACTTGTGGGACACATAGACGTCAGCTTCAAAGAGCGAGAGGAAATGCCGTGCCCTTCCTGTCACTCCCAGTCGGACCCAAATGACGTGTTCTTGATGTGATTAAAAGATTACGCGTTCAAAAAAGGAAGAAAGAGTATGAGCTAAGGCACATAAAAGAAAAAGAAACAATGTTACAAATCCGAACGAAAATATATATACTGTCAAATATGACTAACACTAAATAAACTCTTGGTATTTAAGTTTTTGGCTCACATCACTCCCATGTCCTTCAATTACTCACGACATCGGGCTTTTTATACAAGCTGGTGGTAGATTTAACTGTAAGGGATTCCCCATCTGTGTCAGAATTTACTTTAAGCCTTCCTCATGTTGTCCAATCAATGTTTAACCACCCATCTGTTTATTTCTTTCTCTTAAGTTTTACTAATGCAGTGCCCTGTAAAGTCATCAACCTGAAAATGCATAAAGTATAGCAAAACGGCAACTTACCCATACAAGTCTATCAAGACAGGGAACACAGACTATTAATCAGAGAAAGAATTACGAGGCCCACAGTAGGAGATAGAGATAGTCTCTTTTGAAAGAAAGCTAAACAAAGCCCTGTTAAAAAGAGAAAATAGGATGTGGAAGGAATACTTAACACAGTTCATCACCTTGAAGACACCATACACCCGGTGAAACATGTTGGTGGCAGCATCATGATGTGGGGATTCATTGCTACAGTAGGGACAGAAAAGCTGTCCAGAGCTGTCTAGAGTTGACAGCAATGAGTAAACAGAAATCTACTAAAAGCAGCAACTGACTTAAGATTAGCCCACCATCAGGTAAAACGGCAACACCACATATACAGCCAGAGCTACAATGAAATGGTGTTCACCAAAGGATATTTATATGTTAAAATGGCCCACTCAAAGTCAAGACCTTGGTCTAATGGAGAATATGTGGGGGGGAAGGACATAAAAAATAGCTATTCATATATACATTTATATATATAGATATACAGCATATATATACATCTATATATATAGATATACAGCATATATATATATATATAAATATATATATATATATTATATTATATTTAACAAAACTGAGACTGAGATATAAGAAGAACCAGAAATATAACTCGCTAAATGTGTAAAACAAGGGAGAAACAAAAAAATTATAAATCATTGCAGTGAATGGTGTCTCTACAAGGAGTTGAGTCACTTTTCAACTTCCAAAAGTACAGAACATGACAAAGTTTAAGGCATGTGAACTTTGTATGACACTATAGCATGGAAAAAGAGGTGAGATGTTAGGGCTTTTATATTCCATCATAAGTTTGGATCTTAGCTGCACAATCTTGTGAAGTTGCATAATTTTAGTTATCTTTGCCTGAATGAAAACAACTCGTGGGTGGACAGCACTTCTGTCACAGCTCTTGAACATATACATGTCCTTACCCGACTTCTTAATCTCGGTTTACTCGCCTTCCTCACGTATCTCAGCATAAGAACTTCATGCCACTGTGACTCCTATCCCTCCTTTGCCACTGTTTTCCCTCCATGTTTCACACTGCAACAGCTTTGTGCCTTCTTGCTGCAGCTCTCCGGTCACAAAGCCCCCCTCCATTCCTGCTGTTTCCACTGGGGCACTGCACTGAAAAACAGCACTTGGCTCCATCCCAACAATTGGGGCCCACATACCTCCCAATCTCTAGATTAAATAGCACCAGCCTCTGAAGTCCTTCCAGGGGCTAATGGCTTTTGTTGCTGGGAATAATCCACACATCCTCTCCCACATCCTGGGGATCCGCTGGCCTGTTGTGAACCCTGCCTTTGCCCTCTTAATTTCCCTCTCTCATCTCCGTCTTAATCTACCCTTCAATTTCGGTTGACCTCCCAGTCTTTCCATGGCACAACCCTGCAGTTTTGTGCACTGGTATCCAGAACTAAGCCACCAGTGTTGAAGGGTGGATACAGTTGAGCTCACATTGGACTCAGAACCATGAACAGTTTTATAGGGGGTCAGTGCAGGTGCTATGCTAAGCTTAATGAAGGTCCTAAATCTCTTCTTGGTCATCTGCAGCAAAAAGCAGCCTACCGAGCTAAGGAAAGAAGGAGAACTGCTTGAGAGCCCTCCGCCTAAGGAAAAGAAAATATCCGTCAGACAGCAGCCCTTGTGTCAGCACTTGAAGTTCATTCAAAGCAAACATAGCAGAGGCAAGTTTTCGCAACACTGGGAAAAGGTTTACGTTGATCAAAGGAAACACTGTATTTTGGTTGAAAACGATGCCCAGACTGTAACCGAGTTCGCCCTCTTTCGTTCAAAATATCTCTGACAAAGACCACTTTTAGCCATGACGTCAGAAAAGCAGATCACAAATTCTGGTCTGAGCTCATTTCCTGTCTGGGACACTTTTTCTCGAGGGAGACCAACATACGAGAAAGAGAAAGGCAGATGGAGGAGAATGAAAGAGACTGTGGTGCAGACCACAGACAGTGGGATGTTTAATAGGCCTCTCTAATTACACTGCTTTATCAGTAACATTTAAAATAAAAAGGCCAGGGATCAAGGGCATTTATTTTGCATCAATTTTCAAATTATCTTGATTAACAAGCCTTTAGTTGCATCCACACGGAGGCCAAATACAAGCAGAAACAGTTGTGCTGAAAAGAAAGACATGATTTTCAGAAAAATTGACACTTTTTTTTCAAATGCTGGAGGCTAGATTAAGAAGTTATTGGTTATATATAGAAGTGAAGGGAACAGAATAGAAAATGGGATATAATGAAGGTCTACTTTTCATCTACTAACATGATGAAAAGTGGAAAAATGAGAGCAACACTGGTGAAGGGCAAAGAGACAGGGATATGAGAAAGGCAGTGATGGTTTTCAAACAAAAAAAGATGGCAAAACAAAGCAAAGAATAATGATGAGGATAAACATACAAAAGGAGCAGGGTGGAAACATCTACAGCAGTTGATCAGCTTCCAAACCACTTCCACACTAAACAAAACGTCAGGGTCTGGTGTTCAGGGCTTTTTGGCTTAAAGAATTGCAAAGAAAAACAAGAAGTAAAATGCCAAGCTTAAACAGAAATAAGTTATGCAGAAATGAGCATTGAAAGGACCAATGCTTTAGTGGAAAACACAAATGGACATATCAAGTGTAAAGTTAAACAAAAATAATGAAAAATAGTGCAATAAATAAAATAAGAAAATAAAGTATTTTTTTTGTAAAATGCACTTTTGCACATTGCAGCCAGAAATCTAAAGGTGTTTATTATAATTTTATAAGACAAAACAACCCAAGTTGGTGCATACTTGTTAAGTGGAGGACAAATGATGCATAGTTTTTTAGATTTTTACTAAAACAATTCAAAGTATGGGGTACATTTTAATCCACCTTTCCTCACTCTAATGTCTGTAAATATAATCCAGTGTAAGGAACTGACACCAGAAGTCAGCTAATTACTAAACAGAGTCCGTCTGTGTATGTAATTTAATCTCAGGAAAACCAAATATTGCTGCTGCCTAGAGAAAACAGGGTTAGTAAACCTTAAAATCAAGACAACTTCTAACACAGATACACTTTTTTACAGTCATTATAAATATACCTATCTAACAATAGCACATTCACTGACTCCTAAATTTAAAAGTGAAATGGCAGATATATATTCTGTCAATAAAAACACTCAGTATGTCAGAAGTACCAAGTTGGAAGCGTTGGTAAGTTGGAATGGAAATGACATCTAAGAAAGGAAATATGCAGAAAGACATTCAGTGAGGTGGATATCCACTAAGCAGAGTGAGACAGTGTAAAAAAAAGGGTTTGAAAATTAATGTGGCAATAAGTGTCTGGAGATTTTTAGAGGAAAAACTCAGCAAAAAGGAAGTTTCAAACAAGCACTGGGATGTGTATATCGTATGCAAAATAAAGTGTAGAAGCTAGTACGGTAATAAAAAATGTTATAAAAAACTTTAAATAAAATAAAAATAATTAGCTAAACTAAAGAACAACTGGCAATAAATAAATAAATCCATATTTCAGCAGCAGATAAAATAACCATATGTGCTGTGAAAGGTCTCACTTAATGCACCCGGATAATTGCCACCTCCACAAATCACCGATGAAGAGCATTTTCAGTATCTTTTAGCTCACCGAACTCACACAGCAACTTAGCTGTTAAGGTTCACTCTTACTGCTTTTTATCACATCTGTTTACAAATGCTTAAGGTAGCGGCTTTCAGTAGAAAAAAAAGGCCATTAAATCCCCCTGTAAACAAACCACCATGCACTATTTAGCAAACCATTTTGTTAATAGCTGGTAAACTTTCTGTAGCACTGAGCAGTTATGAGTCAGATATTCCCCTCAGGAATCAATGGAGGCCAAAAAAAAAAAAAGAAAAAAGAGACTGAATACTGGACTTGAGATTATATCTATATTAGTCGACAACATCACAATTCAAACTCTTGTCTAACATTAGCTTGTGTCTGCCGAATGCAGGATAATATGACAACCTCGGTAGATAAAGTTCTGCTTTTCCAAAGTCTCAAAATAACTTAAAAAACACAATTTACTTAAAAGACTTTAGTAGAATTGTAAATTTTTATCAGTTCTTAAAGGAACACAGTGGCCATATTAAGCAGGCTTAGTGGTTTGGCTTTGAGATGCTCCTTCTGTCAAGGAGCTCTGTCTCTTTTCATATTCTGCACAACTATTAACAAGGATGCAAACGATTACTGGAAACCTTTATTTCCCCTTGGCTTCAGAGTCTGTAATTTCATGTGCAGATACATTGGTGGCTGGAAGTTTATACTTACTTATCAGTGACATGGATATCATGCAAGTGAAATAAAACTTGAATAAAGGGGAACATAAAAAATACAAACCAGTTATAATTGGGTTATAAGCAATGCATACAGGCTTAGACACCCACATTAATATTTGAGTAAAAGTCCTGTAACAGAGAAGCCATGTACATTTTATAACCATTAACTAGTTTTAGTTGATTTATGTCTGATATTTAACCAGTCCTTTTGGCAGGAAGTGTACAGTTCATTTAATTCTGTCAGTTTTCTATTTTATCAGTTAAGCAACAATTTAGTTTAAAAGGATAAAGGAAAAGATAAATGGAAATACGAGGGGCCTGGAAGAAATTTAACAAAAAAGAATGGCAAGTTAGAAAGAATACAAAATAGAATGAAGGAATGATAAGAGGAACAGAGAAAGGACAAAAAACAAGACTCAGGTCACGAAGAAAAAAGGTTTGATAAGGATGGTCACAAAAGACACAAGGTGGGATAGGTGTAAGAACAGAAAGCAAAGAAGGAATGAAGGAACAAGAAGCAAGAGAAAGAAATAAAGATGTGAGAGAAAAATAATAAAACTCTGGTCTGGTTTCCATACAGTTTTTCTCAATTTCATTCATATCCATAACTCGAAAATAATGACTGTGTAGGAAACCAATACAAATCACTACAATCAACCTCATATACCAGCATACTACCTGCTGACATTAAATTTATGTCATTTCTGACTAATTAAAGACTAACAAGTGAATACCTGGCCATGCCAAGACTGGAGAACCCTGCTGGGACGATGAGGACGTCAAGACGGGGAAAAGGATGAACTCCTAGAACCGCATGGGCTGCAGCCAAGCATTGAGGCAGCAGCTTGAGGATTCCCATCTGCCAAAAAACACAAATTATGTTAGCCATAGGAGCAAAACAAAAAAAAGATTCAAACCCAAGCTTCTCTCAGTTTTAATTGTGTAAACATAATGATACATAAAATATGCAAAATCTTGCTAATATGCTGTACTTCTTTACCACCGCCTTTTACTTAAGTTTCGTAAAACATTGTGTCAAGTAAGCTCTTTTGATTTGTGTACGAGAAGAATGTTTCACATTAATGTGTTAAATGAGTAACATTTGTGCTGATGGGATAAAAGTAAAAAACACATGACACTCTGACATAAACATTAACCAACAGTAACAGTCCTTAATCTTTTAAAGTCTAATTAGCCGAAGTCTCAAAGCTGAGTTGTCAGAACCCCACCTGGGCCTTCTGGAGCAGGCAG
This sequence comes from Alfaro cultratus, assembly GCA_903066825.1. Lineage (NCBI taxonomy): Eukaryota > Metazoa > Chordata > Actinopteri > Cyprinodontiformes > Poeciliidae > Alfaro > Alfaro cultratus. The sequence goes on from CAEFZX010025879.1 coordinate 8,580, forward strand.
GCAGGGCTAAATACACGGTGTGGAACCACCCGCTGGGACCAAGCCGACCGTTCAGTAAACCGACAAGGGTAGTCGCCATGGGAACAAGAGATGCCGTCATCTTCCATGCCTGAATAACCAGTTAAAGAGAGCTCCTTATGCCCAAGGGAAGAGTGACAGAATGCAGAGTCTGAGCTGGTGGCCTCATCTCTGCTGAGGTAGATAAAAACAAAGAAAAAAATATCTACAATTATTAACCATTTCTTTGGATTTATCATTTTAAGTACACAAATCTGGAAGTGATGTAACTCATTATGTTGATTTTTTTCCCCTTTAAAATAATTAAGGAAACAGCCTCTTGCAAATGTATTCATACTACTTAAAGTTTTAAAAGGTGATCACATAACAACCAGAGATATAAATGTTTTCATTGGGATTTCGTCTGATAGACCAACACAAACAAGTGTGTCATTGCAAAGTGAAAGAAAATAGATATGGTTTTAATTTTTTATTTAAAATAAAACCAGAAAGGTGTTATCTGTATTTCAGTTCTTGTGGGTCATCATCACTTTGTAGAACCACCTTTCTGGTTTGACTGGAATATTCTAACACATGATTATTGGAACGATCCAAACCTTTCCATTGCAGCTCTATCTTTGGTGTCCCGGCCAAAACTCAAATTCTTTTGCAGCACCTAACAGATTTCCTTGCATTATTTCCCTATATTTAGCTCCATCCATCTTCTCAATAACTGAGGAAAGCTTCTTAGTCCTTGCTGAAGTCAAGTATTCCCACAGTGTAGTGCCTCTGCCACCCTGTTTCATTGTGCAGGTGGTGTGTTCAGGATCAAATGTAGTTTTATTTTTCCCCACATTTAGTGTTCTATAAGAAGGCCAAGAAGTTTCATATCCATCTTATCCAACCACAGCACTCTCTTTTATCAGTTTGTCCCCATGTGTTTTTTAGTGAACTATAAACAGGACTTCTTGCAGTTTGCTTTTTTTTCCCAGATTTGCCAATGGCTTTCTTTTTATCACTCTTTCATAAAGGCCAGATTTGAGAAACACCAAGTGACTAACAGTAGTCTTGTCAACACATTTTGCTACTTGAGCTGCAGATCTCTGCAGCTTCTCCAAAAATGCCATGGTGCTTCTTGGAAAGGGCTGTGGTTGGTGATGGACTGCTAAATGAGATGCCAAGTAGTTATACAGGGTAATGTTGCCACTACAATGTTTCATCATTTATTAGATGACTTCCAGTGGCAAGTGATTGACTAGATTATAAGTGGCAATGTCAAAGTAAAGGGAGCTAGTGGCCCGCAGCACCACTAGAACTGTGGGGAATCTACTGCCATTTGGTCACCAAATACAGTTTTTAATTTTCTGTAGAATGCCAGTTCTACTAGCATTCAGTAGAACTGAATGCGAGATTTTTAATTGTAAAACGTTTTGAATAACATTTATTTTTCCTTGAACTGTACAATTATGCTATACTTTGTGATGGTCTTTTAGATAAAATCAAAATAAGACTAATTTAAGTTTGTGGTTGTATTTTGACAAAATATGGGAAGAGTTTCAGGGGTATGAATACTTTTGCATAAAGTCAAACCACAAATATGTCAAAAATATTTAAGTGCTGACATTCACCCTAATCCAATATTCAGCACCTACTCTGTCCTTGTCCTCAGGAACTTTCCATTGGTACCGAGCTACAGCCAAGTTTCCTTCCAGCCATTCAATGAGCATAAAGACATCCCTTGTACAGTAGCTAGAGACTCTGTGCTATGGCTAAGTTTTTACTGGAGGAAAAACCATGAGTAGAGGCGGAGGATTACTGGAAACTACTGGCAGACTTGCCAACCTGCCAGCCAGTGGAGAGGGAAACACCGGCACAACCCTGCCCTGCCCAGTGGGAATTGGAGCTGACTAATGGCTCCAACCTAAACTTTATTTCCTGTACTGCTATAAAAAAATATGATGTCTTTAGTTTTTTCTCTCCAAAGATAATTTCCCCTAGCCAGCAAATGCAATGATCTGCAGCCCTACCTTTAACCCATTTCTCATAAAAAGCCAATTATGTTCTGAACACTATCCATCACCCTAACTTCAACTGAGTCATTTTTGGTCTGGTGAGAGGAAAGTTTCAACAAGGAATGCTGAAGGCCAGAATTGGGTTAATAGCAGTCTGGAGAAGAGGAGGTCCTACAACAAGAAAAGGACACAGGAAAACCATTAAAATACCTGCCAATGTGACATGGAGCGCCTCTTACTACTTCACCAGGAGACTTTGTAAGTTGTGACACAAGCTCAGCCTTGAGGCAGCTGCAGCCCACCCTGTCTTCAACCTCGTTTTCCAGAGCTGAAGGAGTCTCTGTAGGAACCTGGCACCAGTGTCCCACAGCCAAAGTGAAAGTGGACGCAGGCATGGGCATTGTGACGTAATAGTTCCAGGTCAGGAAATCTAAAGAGGAACAATAAATAAAAATATCCACAGTTACAAAGTATAAAAGAACAGATGTACAAACATAGAACATTTGCTCATTTTACAATTTTTTTAATACATGTTCAGTTCAGATTTTGCCACCCGTTTTCAATCGTCTGCCATCATTCAAAACATTAAATGATACACATTTAGAGTGAAGGGATGTGAATAGTTTGTGATGATGATGGAAAAAAAATTCCAGATAGGTGCATGTTTTATCTTGAAGTTTCAGGTCGTAAAAACATGAAGAGGGTTGAAAAATTTGTTTAAGTCACTAAAAATTCTTCACTAAGACACTAAGAGTTCTTCAGCTGCTTTTAACAACTAATCTAACTCACAATAAATTTGACATTTTAGTACTTTCCCTTCTCCCCCATCATTGTCACAGAAAAGACAACAATGGTTCCTTCCTTTAGCAATCTAAACACACAGCTCTGTCAGTCTTGCTAGGGAGAGACAGATGTTTTCACAGTGCCACTGTAAAGGTCTAAAAGAATCTGACATTCTCAAATGAATGCCAGAAGTCTAAGACCAAACATGTAAACGTTATGTTGCACCAAAATAAGAGTTTCAAGTGTCTTAACCATTTCACCAAGGAATAATTTTGAAATGTGACTAGATAGGCAAAACCTTTTCAGTTTATTGGTGACCAAGACACGTAAAGCCTTGTCATTAATGGACAATATATATATTTTAAAACTCAAGGAAAAGCCTCAAGATGTGCACAATGTGAACACCTGCGGCTTATAGACAAGTGCAGGCTATATATGTCTTTTTTCAAATTTAATAGGTTCAGCTTATATTTAGAAGTGCTGTCTCTTACAGCTGTGCACATTCAGACATAAGGAAATTGTTTTTTACCCTTCTTGTTTGTAAATTGGATCAAACCCAGTCAGGTCGAAAGGAGAGCATCTTTCAACATCCCTTTTCCAGACTTGCCACAGATTCTTGATTTGACTTATATTTACAGGAAGTGGGAAAACTGTGCAAATAACAGCAGAATTATAAAGACTTGTTAATTTTATTGGGTGCAGTCATGGTTATGCTGTCTTATAGCTGCTGGGAGGAAGAATCTGCAATAACGCAGAAACAAACTTCAAAGTCACAAATACCTTTGCAAGAGACTGCAAGGAGTGTGATATTTCAACCCCCAATTAACAAATATTTCTGATTACTAAAATCAGTTTGACTTCTTCTGGGTCTCAAAGCTTACATGTGTCCCCGTCCTCAGCTGGAACAGCCTCCTCCTCCCCGCTCATCAACACTACACAGTCACTGGGGGCCCGTACCCTCGCCTGCCACGTTGACATGGCAATAGGAGGCTCCTGGCAGGGGAAGAGGGCCCGGTTGTTGATGGGTGAGCCGGCGGTGTAAACACACTCACTGGAAGGGTAAACAAAGGTAAATTATAAATAAACCTCCTTTCAGGACAACAAAACTCACACAAGCAATGAAAACCTCCCGTCTCTCAGAAGATAGTTGAGGTCTTTTTTTTTTTTTTTTTTTTAGATTTTTTGGACAGGTCTTGAAAATGACACCTCCAAAAAGAATTCCTTATACAGTATCTCAGGAACTACAAGGTGTATTTGACTGGTTCAGGTATCAAAATAAAAAGGTAATATTCCAGAGAATACTCTAGAGATCTAAAAAACAACATTTGTATTACTGAGTAAGAGCAAATATATTTGGCACACAGTGAAAAAATACAAAATAAAAATAATAAATTCTAATAAAATACACTACATAATGTGGATTTGTCTTAAAAGCATGCAGTGGAAACCCAGAACCCCTAGCAATTCACAATACAGGTTCTGACCACTTACTGGACCAAACTTCATTCCAAAAAAATGAAGCAGACATTTTAAAAAGGAATTGGTTGATAAAATTCTAGGCGAACATTCCAAATGTGCCATTTTTGGACATTTTGGCAAGATGTGTGCAATTTCTCTCTCTCTTTATTTTTTCCCCCAACCTATATCTTGCTATAAATAGCATCTAATTACAATTTTTCTTTTTATCAAAGAGTTTTGAAGCTGGGTGTTGCTGAAGTAGAAAATATTGTCTCTATCATTTAGATGAGCTTTTTCCCGATATGTGGATATGCAATATGCCTATATTGGTAAATGTATAGCATGTGTTTTTAATTGATCTTGTTGGGGCAAGTGCTGAGGCGCCAGATCTGGGTCCTAAAGTTAGCAAGTGAAAAATGCTAAGATTTACAAATCTGTAAATGAATGAGTAACATCATCTTCAACATGGCTGTGTATATATTAGAATGAAGCATAGAAGCAAACCTGTTGTCCTGGTCCTTGGTCCACCTCACTGAGCCTCCCAGTGGTCTTGTCATGTAGTAGATCCTAATAATACGGGGGAAGCCTTGTGAAGTTGTGACCCCCATTTTTTTCAGCTTCAAACTCCAGCGATCTGTGTGAAAGTGAAGCAGGTTGCCATTCTGGATGCCAGGGCTCTGGCTGCATAGTAGAAAGCGTCGATGCTTTTCCTTCCAATGGGAAGAGGGCATGGAGAAAAGGTGCTGAATAAAATCTGCTTGTGAGTCCAGTGAAATATCTTCAGATCCAGCCGTAAAGGGAAAACCCAATGCCACCGATACAGAATTAGTGTCCACCTCTTCCACCTTTGACACGTCAAGGTCACAGCAGTCCAGCACTAAAGTGAAATCCTCAGCATTGGAGCTCTGAAATAAATCTGAACTCTGAGTGTCACTTCCAAGCTTTGTGCCTTCCTCATTGGGTTTCTGCTTTGCACCATCTCCAGTTTCTGGTCCAATATCATCCTTAGTTTTAGCCATCTCAGCAGAGCAAGGCTCAAGGAACAGAACAATGCTACCACTGATGATCTTCTTGTCGAAACAAACGGTCAGGTCCAACACATAATGTCTGATGAGTATGTGGTTAGTGTTGGCTCTGAGAGGAAGGTCATCTGTGTCCGGATTAAGCTCCCCATCTGGCTCCATGTCACAGAAATTAGGTCAAGGTGGAGCAGAAGTTGGCTAAGAACACAGTGGACATATTAAACTTCTGTTTTTGGTTCAATTTTTTTCTACATCTCTAAACAACCTATCTTCTGTAAAACACTAAGTCTGAGAGTCATGTGATGCTTGATTCAGTCCCTTTTTCTCTAATCAGATCTGACCAGTGATCTGCAGCTCAAATATTGAAAAATGTGAAGTATTTTCTAAACTGAAAAATGACAATTTTCCATCTATAAATGTATCAGCACCCAGAGTTATGTTTCATGAACTTTGCTTAGTAAGAATTTGTTTTATAAGAGTGCCCAAATCCAGTTCTCAAGAGGTATTATCCTTTAACTTTTAGATACATCTCTGCTCCAACACACTTGGATCAAATGAATGGATCATTACCAGGCCTCTCCTGAGCCAAATGACATGCTGATTAGGTAATTCTGCTATTGGTTCAAATGGTTAAAAGAAGGGATGCATCTAAAGGTTGAAGGATACTAGCTTTGCACGACTGGAGTTGGGCACCCCTAAACTAGTGAAATACGTTTTGATTCATACATATAATAGAAAACAATATCCCTCATTGTTCCACAGTGCTAACAATCATTTGTCACAGCAGTAAGCTAAGGTAGATGGGTGCATGCATATTCACACACACACGCACACACAAATAGACATTTACAACATAAAAATATTATCTCGCAGTGCTTTTATTTTCTGTTGGATTTAAAACTACTAACTCTTTATGAAAGCACTTTAAAAAAAAAAAATCTGACCAATAAATACTTCTGAAATAAAAACAAAATTGTTAGTAAGTGCCATAGAATAGAAAATGTATTATTATCTCCTAGGCAATGGCTCCCAAACCTGTATGTTTTACATGTGTCTCTTTCCCAGAACACCTTATTCAAATGACTACAATACCTCTCCCAAATGCTGCAGAAGCCTGTTAATCACCCATTCAATTAAGTCTGTTGTTTGGAAGATGGGAGACACCTAAAATACGTATAACAGGAGCACCGAGATGCCTCTGTTATACATCTGGACATACATACTGGAGATGGAGACCTAACAGTAGATCTCCATCTCCAAACTTGACTAGGGGGCTGAATAAAAATGCACACCACACCTTTCAGATTCTATGTGAAAACGTTTCAAAAAACTACGTATCAACCTCTGCTTCTCGAAATACTTCCCTTTGGGTTTGTCATTGTCAAACAACACAAAATTCCATTAAAACCCCATTAAAGATAGTGGCTGTAACGTGACGAAATGTGAAAAAGTTCACAACAACCTTTACAATGGCTTATGTGCGGAAATATGAAAACGAAACACGCTACCTTGTTAGGGGTTGCACAAAATCACAAGAAAAGACTTCTTTGTCAGCATTACGGCTAAAACAGGAACTACATATGATGTGTTATTACGGTTGCATGGAGACTAAACAGTGAAGTTACCTGCTGGGAAAAAGCTAACTTTAAATCACAAACCGGTCATTTTACCGCATAAGTGCACAGAACTACAACTGTTGCGACTCTAAAGCTTTATTCGCTCCCCATCTAGTTAACAGTGCACGGCAATAATTTACAAACAGCTGCTAACATACCGCAGAGCATAACAAGAACGCGCTTATCGTGAAAGACTTCTACTACCGAGCAGTCAAACCTGTCGAAGTCCAGCAGTGATGTCGTCACCATAAAGCGACAGCAGCAGATTTTGTAGTTCCACGGCACAGATCTTGTCTTGTAGTTCTATACCATTCATTAGCGTGTACTGTACGTTCATAGTAAAGACGAACATTAATATATCAAACACTCAAAAACATATAAAATCGCATCTAAATCATTCAAATCTCAAAAGAAAACGTGTTTTAACATCTTCATTTGTTTGTAGTCCATCAGGACAGTATTTCTAACTGGGAAATAATCAGTTGAAACAAAAAGCTAAAATCAGTGACAGATTCATAAGTTTGGATAGTTTATATAATTATATTTTTTGTGTGGAGCTTCTGATAGCTTTCACACTTCTGTCACAATCTATGTAAATGATTCTAAAAGCAGCTAATAAAGTTTTCTTATTATTATTTAAGTGTCTTTACAAAGACAGCTTATTTTATTTGAGCATAATTTTATTTTTTATATTAGATGTAAATCTGCCTTCAAAGTGCTACATTCATAAATAAATTAACAAGATATTTTCATACATCATAAAGTACAAACTTAGTAAATAAGTCATTTTATAACTAAACCTATTATTTATAATTCTGATTTAAATGTCAAATTTGTTGTATAGTAAGTTATTTTGTTTTAAAATCAAGTACAATTATTTAAGTTTTTCCTTTTTTGTGGTAGTGAAATGCACTATAAAATTATTTAAACTGTTGACATAGGTTTCAGACAGCTTTTGTTGACTGGAATATTTCAGTTGCAGTGTTAGCCCCTCCAACTGACTTCATGAGTAATGGTATGGTGTATTCTTATTGCACGCACAAGTTGGGTTCTCCAAGTTTCTGGTCAGCAGTACAACAGGATCACTCTCCTGCCAAAGTCAGAGGTTGCTCACCAATCCTAGTTCGATTTTAGATATGGCAGTTGAGCACATAAATTATAGAAAAAAATGCAAATATACACTATTTATTAGTACTTCTGATTATTTATATTTCATTAAACCAGAGAGACATAATCATTACACTGTACAGCCTCTATCTGCGACCACATTCTTTCACTGTTTGAATGCATATTCATCATTTTACACAAATGCAAAATCCTACTGATTGTCCAACTAGCAACTACAAATGTCCCAGATCTGAGAATAATATACATTTATTATGTGCTGCAGGCTGCAATCATTAAATAAAAATAAAAATATTTAAAGTTGTTTTTGCCATCAATAGCCAATATTTATTAAATGATTGCTAATTTGCTTACAGTTTCAATCACCTAATGATACACTAAATAAATTATTTACTAATGTATTTAGTAGTAAGTCATGCTCCTTTTAATACTGCGTTTTTTTCATAACACTAAAACATTTGATCTAGAGTAATTTTTAGTGCAGAACTCAAAGTGCTTTTATACCAACAAAGAAACTGGACATTATAGAGAGAAAAGAAATATGCATATGTTAAATTTATTAACTTTCTGGAAAAGGACTGTGCTTGACAAATGTTCCTAATTTAGTAAAACAAATTGTATGAACAAATACACAACAAACAACAAATTTGAATGCCACAAATGTATCTTACAACACAAGTTTAGATTAGTTCAAAAATAGAAATGCACTTTAATACTTAGTTGATACAGCAAGTTCCATGACTTTGTTTTACTAAACCATTAAAAAAAATCTAACAGCTAATAAATACAATCAATTGAGCAATGATAATGTATTTAACATGTATTTCTATTTATGAAAAATAAACACATTTACATTATGGTAAATACATTGTGACCTAGAACATAAAACTAACAGGTTGAGATGTCATGTATGCAAATAATAAGATTAGCAATATGTTTTGAATATGACATTTCATGTTCAAAAGCAGGTCATGCAAATCTTTACTGAAAAAGTATTTCATAATAGCCTGTGCTGGCTAGATTTTAAAAAATATTGCAATTCTTCTGAAGTTTCTCATTTATGATACAAAGAAACGTTTTAAATTTGGCACTGGAACTGCTATACATACAAAAGTTAAAATGAAAAATACTTTTCAATTTTTGAAAATGGAACTATATACAAAAAAGGTGGCTTTTATGCATCTGCGGACTGCAGTTTAGACCTCAGAGGATTTCCTGCTCCTGTTTGTTTGTTAAATGATGGATGTCCAGAAGTAAGGAAGCAAGACAAGGATGCAAGCAAAAGCAGAAATTTGTACATATTTCTCCAGTGCATAATCCATCCAGTTCAAATAATTGAACTTTCTATTTGTTTTTATAAAGCTCAATCATTTGAACTTTATAAACAATTAAACTAAAAATTTAACTAAAAAAATGTCATGCATAGAAACCCAGAGGTTCTGTAGCGCCAACCAGAACTGTTGATCACTCAAACTTTTTTATTATGTGCCATATGCAAATCAGCACGTTCATTCAGAGATGTACATACATACAGGACACAATCATTAGCAGAATATACATAGTATGAACACTGGGTCATTAAAAGAGCTTTGCTGACCAGGAGAAAATGTTTGCAGCAGTATCAGGACTTGATTTTACAGTGAAATATTTAAAACTTTGCTAAAGATAACCATTTACCCTTTTTATCTGTGCTCTGTTCTTATGCAGCATACATGACATTACAAAAGTGATCATGCATGTATGCACAATGCTGAATTTACAAAAAAAAAAAAAGATGAGTCCTCCATGTTGACACGCTTTTTTCCTCAGATACTTTCCGAGGTGTCACCAGCAGTTCTTTTCAGCTTATCTTCTTTTATGCCTTAGACTTTGTGACAATTTCCCTCTCCTTTCTGCAGCACTTCCCAACAAGCTGAGGCACCTCATGAGTTTTCCTCCAGAGTTCTGCGGAGACTCAGGCGTTTGAAAGAGTCTCTGACAACGGATCAGAAAAGACATAAAAATTTTAAATACAACAAGGAATAATATTAGTAAGGTTTACAAAGTAAAGCAAATATAATGGGATTTATAAAGATGTGCCATATCAGTTCATAGAAAGGCCATATTAATATCCATTTCTTGCAAAAGGTTTATTTTATTATTTTGAAAATGTCCTTTCTTTAACTTCTCTAAATACAACCAGGGGGAAAAAAATTTATGTTTAACGATCAGGAGAATATTCTAATTTTAGCACATTTAAACTGGGCTGTTTGAATAAAGAAACTGTCTCATAGATGCTGTTTAATGACATGCACAGAAACCAACCTGAATTTTAGTGAAAGATCTACTAAGCTTATGATGATTAACTCTAAAAATACCTAATGAGTGGCAGTCTTTATTGAAACTGTGGTTGAAAGTAATTTGGTATTGACGCAGAATTTCAACAAGTTGGTATTATTGGTGAAAACACATTAAACTCTGGAAATAAAATGTCTCTCTTTATTCCCTCGTTACAAATTAAAAAAACCGCCTGCTTAGCTCACCTGTTCTCCAGCCGAGGCCTGATGATGGGTTTGTAAAGCTCGGGAATCTTTCTCTCCAACATGGGCCTCAGGTTTTCTCTCAGGCGGTTGTAGTTCTTCTTCAGCTCCTGCTGGTACTCCTTCTGGTCTGATGTGATTAAGTGCTTATTCTTCTCAACAGCCTCACCACACCTACAAGACAGAGAGCAAAACAATATGAGACAGCTGTTATAAGCAAAATTTGGTTCCACAGCATGAAATGAAAAACAAGTTCAATTGCTACTGCATTTTTAAAAAAATGTATAGAGCTAAAAGGAGCTCCAGAAGTAATCCTGAGCAGTCGATCTATTCATAATCCCCTCTCTCCCACTCAAACCTTCAAGAATAACTGCAGTGTTCCATGCTAACAATGTCCTGTAACTATTTGACATAAATCTGAGTCCTTTCCACACCAGATCTCTAAATGGGTTTCCAGTTTATTAGACTCTTGGGAATTTCCATATGTTGATTGGATTCCTTCCAAGTACTCCTGCTGAAATGTGAAACAGACCGCGCATGACCCAGAGCAAAGTTAAACAGAGCAGAGGAAAAACAACTAACCAACAAATAAAACATTCTGGCCTCCCTCATGTGCTAGAAAAAGGACAAAGCCTTGTTATGAAGGAAAGCACTAAAAGGATCTGGAGCAGAGAGGGAGTGTGGTTTCTCTCCACAGTGCTCTATCACGACATGTCTAACGGCCAACATACAGAGCCCTATGTAGGAAATAAGAAAGAAGGCGCTGATTGCAAACACATGTCTGTGTTTATCTCTTAGCTTTTAATGAAGGTAATATGGAAACTCCAGGGTTGCGTAAGAATGTTCAGTAAAAGCGGTAATGATGGTAGAGTCACAAAACATCTGCTGGTGTTTGACTGACTGACTGACTAAACAACGTTCCATCTGATGAACATTTTAGATATTTGGCATCACTCTGCCAGTAAATCAAAAGATAAGGATGGTCTTTCACTGTAAAAACTGCTTGTGCAAGTTCAGGCATCATCCTTGTATTTTCCTAGGCAACATTAAAAATAAATAAAAAATTCTCCAGCACTGCAATCTCACAATCAAAATCAAGATGGAGGAAAAGTGCATTTGAAAAGTATTTATACTCCGTGAACTTGTTAACATTTAAATTTGTACCTATTCATCTTTGCGAAACAGCTTCAGCCCAGTCACAGTGTGTGTTTTCAAGTCATGCTACAAATTTTACAAGGATCTGGACTTTGACTGGGCCGTTTTAGTATTTGCATATATTATGAAGACAACTATTTGACTCTGGGTGTATGTGGAGGGTCCATGCCCTGCTGTAAGGTGATTTGTTGCCCCAGTCTCAAGTCTTTTAAAGCTTCTTAAATGATTTCGCTCCAGAACTGCCGCATATTCGGCCTCTTGGCTGCTTCTCTGATTAATGCTCTCCCAGATTGGGATTCTGGGATTCTTTATGATGCTTTATTTGTTCACAAATGTTTCATACCCAGAAGAATTTGAACCCAAAAAATTTCAAAAAATAAAAGTGCTACTCATTAAATTACACACAGCAGGGTTTGATTTACTAATCATGTGACTACTGATGGTATTTTTTTTTAAGTCAATAGCATTAGGTCTGAAAGAAAAGTCATTTTGCTGCATTATGCGTCAAACATCATCCTCCAGCTTAATAGCTTAATGCCAAAAGCGGTTTATAAACCAGTCACAGCAACAAAATGCTTGAGACAGGCAGGCCCATACTCATTAATCAATCAACCCCTCTAAAAACCTGGTTATTTAAGTCCTAATCTCTACAATTATGTATTTTACAAGAGCAGGTTAGAACAAGTTTCTGCTTTTAAGAGGCACTGAGGAGAAGAAGGGAAGCAGTTTTTGACTTTTTAATGAGAAACAAAAAACATTTTGTCTTTGCTTTCTGGATCATAGTGGGCATGTGATTATCTTTTTGCTACCAGTTTTATTTAAATGTTTGTCTTTTTGTTTGCTTACTCTTGTAAATACAGCTTATTATCTAAAAGGTTTTTTTATATCTAGAACTGGTTTTATAACTCATAACCATTTGGAGATTTCACACACAGTTTATCTGATATAGTATCGATCACTGTGCAATGGACGGACATTTTGTTTAAGGTGCAACGAATTAAATCTATTGGGAAGTAAAAGTAATACAACAAACTAAGAGAAGTTTTTTGTTGTTGTTGAAGATTAGGACACTAATCATCATATGCTGTCTTGTTTGGATTTGGATCTAAAATAGAAAAATAAACCTTTCTGAAATTAGTATAAATATTTGCCAACCTGCTTGTAGCAATCAAGGCAGCTGGATGAAACATGTTGGTTAGAAAAATGTAAACCATCTTTTGGAGGCAAATCACACATGAACAGGAGATGAGTGGCCAAAAACACAAACATGAAGATACCCATGCACAAACATCTACAATGTCACTCTGACACCATCAGGAGGGTTAAGATTACATTTAGAATATATATATATATAAAAAAACCTCTACATTTTAATTAAATTTGAAATAGTCTGAACAAAACCAGAACCCTTCATAGACATTGCAACCTCTGGCAAAGAGGTGTAAAAAGTCTTACAATATATATTCTTTTTATTTCAGCAGCATAATCTCACACTGAACTTTTTTAAGAATTCAGCCTTGACTTTCAGAAACCTTCACCAGGGGAGGAGTTCAGCCACTAGTCACTATTCAAAATTTGAGCGATCTTGGCATTTCAAAAGGCACTTGTGTGTCTGTTAAAGATATGTAATTTTAGAAAATCTTGCAATTGTGATAATATTGGTGAAAAAGGCAATGACAATAACGGTCACAAAATATGTGTTTTTTTTTTTTCTTTCCCCTCATTCTATTCTATGCTTCCATCACTCTCTGACCTTCAGCATTTTGGGAAATATCATCTGTGTCCAGTGTGATCATCTGCTTCTGTGAAAATGTATATATTACATTAACATGGAAAATTCAAGTTCATACTACTAGGAATATATTGTTGGATGAATATACCTGCCAACTAATATTGCACTCCAAACAGTCCTTTGCAATATGAATATTGTGCAAACTGAAGTTGCCATAATGATATATTAGCAATATATTGTACAGCTATAATGTCTACATTGATAGACACTATAGCTGTCGGTAAACAACTATAAAAATACATAACAAAAAATATAAAACAAAACTGTGACAAACAAGGCTGGATAAGAAACATTTTGTTTGCCATTACATATAGCAAGGAAAGCAAAACGTGTCATTGTATGACAGAAGAGCTGTGATGCTAGGAGTCTGTTTCACTTTCAAAGGCTCCAGTAAGTGTTTCCGAGTTCCTGGTATTACAGACTATTTGAAATAGCAGGATATTTTAATAAAACATGTGGTGAGCTCTGCATGAAAACTGAAAACATGTTTTTCAACATAATAAAAAAGTAGAAAGAGCAAAAGGAGTGGACTCTGGATAAACCCAGCAAGACTGCATAAAGAGGAATGGCCACAGATCTCTTCCTCTGAATGCTGCAACCTTGTGAGAAAAGACTAAATCCTGTCATTTGGTAAAAGGGAACTGCACCAAACATTAAGAGCAGTAATAGAAACAATTATTCCACTTGTAATTTGGTTAAAAACAAATACTTCTTAACATGGGATTTATTTTACTGTTGTCCTCTAATAAAGATATGATGCTTCAAATTTATTAGTGTGAGATTTTACTGCTGCAATAAAGACCTTTTTATTATAGATGACTGATACTTTGACCCATATTTAAACTTGCATTTAGAAAGTCGGATGGCAAGAATTAAAACTCAATTCTTGCCAATTTATACTCTTTAACCATAACTTGATTTAATTTAGAAAAAAACACTTAGCCTTCTGCATTAACATAATTTAACCAATAAGACCACACAATGTCTAGGGAGAAATTTTACTGTCTTCAAGTCGTCACCAAAATATATAGTCATTTCTACAAAGAAAGTCTCTTTGAAGTTTGTTTCTTTTCTTTTTTTAATCTTGTCAGCCACTGCCATTAACCAAAAACACTAAACAGACTGACTGGTGAAATGAAAAAGGGCTCATGAAGTTCTATCACTCACCTAAAAAGCATCTACATGCGGTAAATGACCTGCGCTTGCGTAGTCCTGTATCAAGTCCAGAGGAGCCCAAAGCACGTCACACTACATTCAGTCATTCACACACTGGTGGTGGTAAGTACTGTATGTTTATGATGCCTTTTTCAATTTTGCATGAATCTGCTGGGGTGTGTATCATAAGGTGGTGATCATTTGCTCCTGTCTTACCTCATTATAAACTCTTTGAAACACAGGCGCAGTTTATTGTGGTGACGGAAGAGCTTGGGGTCTGCCGGGATCTCATTCAGGAAGACCTGGGCCACCTCCAGTGGGCCCTGCAGCATGGGCGGAGAGGGAGAGAGTGGAGGGAAGGAACAAACACAAAAGGACAAAGTTAGAGAGGGAGGAAGAAAGAGAAAGGAAAACATGGCAGAGGAAGGAATGAGAGGAAGTGCTTGGGAGCATATGAACAAAAGAAGGGATGAGAATGGTTCTTGTTTAGAAATGGGGGGAAATTAACTTATTGTCTAATGCAACTAGGAAACAAGGCACTAAACCAAAGCATGAGGAAGAGATCAGATCAGAGAAGGAGACATGATTAGTGTACTGAATGGCTAAAGTCCCCGCCAAGCCTGCGTACCACCACCATTTGGCTGCCATTTCCCCAGCATGAAATCTTGTTATCCTAACTTATATTCATCATAAAACCACAGAACGCTCACACTAAGCTCACATCACGACAGGCACAGTTAAACAGCTCTGATTAGCATCATAAATGCATTGGGTCTGGGTCTCAGTCCTGGGTCTGAGCTACAGATCCACACATACGTACATAGAAATCCAGCCTCCTGCACTGATTACAGTCAGGAGTTGTATGTTTACCAAGCTGCTGAGCATTAGCGTTATGTATACAACCATCAAGTCAGAGCGAGAGAAACTGTCAGATTAAGACACTGGACGATAAAACATAAGGGGAGAAAGGAAACGGAGACACTGAAGCTTGCTTTGTCATTACTCCAACATTCGCCATGCTGGCAGAACCTGGAAGCTATCAGATCAAAGAGACCTCCGGTTCAACACGCCACGCAGCAGAGACATGAAAGGAGAAAGGGTCCATGGATTGACGTTTAACTGAATCAAGAGGAAGCAAAGGAAGGATTAAGGTTATAGGTAGGATGAAAGCTTTGATGTGTGATCCCTGTCTTTTGTCTGACGTGAAGATTTGGACTAAGATGAAAATTGTAAATGTAATAACAGAAATACAGGTGATCTAGTTTGTTATATATTCATTGTATGACAAAACAGCAGGAGTCATCTTAGGAGTTCTTATTGCCAACCGCACTAATAATGTCCATCATGGTAAACCAGGGGCTATTTTCATTTAAAAATAAATCTGAAACCCTGCTTACCTGGTTAACAGTGGCTCCCACAGAGCCTTGTAGCAGCATCTGTAGCATCTTAGCATCGGGTTGCTCCCGATGTGTGGCAACTGCAAGCTCCCTAGTTTTTTTCTGCATGTCCTCTATGGCCACCTCTATCGGAGTAAGGTCAAACTAGAAGGAAGAGAGAGGTAAAATTATTGCAATGTAATGGTGTTAATGTCAAACATGCATGGGTTGGTCTCTGGTATGAAGCCACAATGAAGTTTCAAACATTCATGCTGATCATGACTGTATGAAAAAGCCATGACTGGCTTTTTTGAAACCAGTCATAGCTTCAAAAATATATATATTTTTACTCCAGGTGCTTGTATTGTAAAAATCTCATTCCTGCCCATTTACATTGTCAAAAAATTTAAATAAACGCCCATCCCTTTTATGGAACTGACCTCCTCTTTCTGGATGACATTGATGCGTGTCTTGACATAGGGGAAGGCGTGCATGGTGGTGAGGATGGTCTTCCTCTTGTACTGCTCATTGAGCTCACCCCGAGGTCGTCCACTCTTGGTGAAGGGCGTGGTATACATAAACCGCCTCAGGTTGAAGTTCTTCTCAAAGTTCGTTAGACGGTCTTTCATCTCATAGTCATCAAAGAAGGGTTCCACGTATGTGATCTGAATATATGCCTAGACAGAAGTGGTGGTTTATTTGAGAACTGAGATTTAGTGCATTGATCAGTTCAGGTTTTTGCATTGCTTGGATGTTTTCCATCACATTCATTGAAAACTGAAGATATTCTTGATGGAATAGTTTAAATTGAGTGAGGATTTAAACTCAGTGTGGACTACATATGGGTAAGGAATACTTTACCTATGTATGTAGGAGGAGGGCGCTATAATGACACCTGACTAGCCTAGAGAGTGAGCATGTGTAAATGGTCAAGAGAGTGACCATGCACAAAGAGGGCCATAATCTTGAATCCCCTCCGGATATCCATTCCACACACACCAAAGACTTTGTACTTTGCAAAAATATATTGATGAGTGAGGACAGGATTGTCAATTAAATGAAAATAAATTGGGTTTATGTTGGAAAGGAAAGAAGCAAAACAACTAAGACAAAGCAGAAAAGTGTTTGGCAGTGCCACTGCTTAGTGTCTGTTATCTGTTGGTCAGTGGTAACCATTAAACTTTATACGTACTCACTGATGTTTGACAGACATCAGTGGAAAAACTGTGCAATACAGTAGTACAGTGACCTACCTTACTGGGGTTGAGCTGTTTTCTGTCCACAGGTGTAGAGTCCTTAATCATTACCAGCGTGTCATCTCCAAAACACTGGCTATAGAAGTTCTGAGAATAGGGAAAGATTTTGTTAACTTAATATTATCTTTGTAAAATACTGAATATTTTGGGATAATCCATGTTGATGTTTGAAAGATATTATAAAGCATAGCATAGCCGATTCCCTGGTGAGATGAATGCTTGATGCTGACATTATATGGACTTAATTCCCTTCACAAGCATGTAAATGATTTTTCCATGCTCCTAAAAGGCTCACGAAAAACAGATGGATAATTGCTAGTTATTGCACTCTCTCATGCTGTTCACTCAAAGTCCCTCTGCTGTTATAGGATTCTACCAGTCCAGCTGGGCACCATCTTCCCATTTCATTTCAGTCAAAACACACATACAGTTCAGTCCCTTGTACCTCTAGCCTGTGTGATATCTCGGGCAGATGCGTGATTCCAGGCTCCTTGTATATAAATTCCCGTTCATCCAGGTCTCCAAACTTGGCTCCATAAAAACCCACACGGAAATAGGTGCCAAACATCCTCTTGTGGCCCTGATAGGGAAAACAAGAAGAGTTTAAATCAGCTTAATCACTATGGCACGTGTGCCATGTTTTCTTTATTATGTCAAATTCTATTTTTACATGAGGATTCCTTTTGAGAGCCATAATTATGAGAAGCTTTTTATAAAATGGCTCCCAGCCTCACAAAAAGGTTTTCTATTGTATGTTTAACATCACCTAAATGAATAAATTTGAAGTTTCATTATAGTCTTTACCTTCTGGATGATGTTATCAAAAGCTCTGTGAAGCTTGTCATGTGTGGAAGCCAGTTTTCGAAAATCTCTTCGAGCCTCCAAGATTGGTATGATGATCTTGTACACTTCATTCACTGCCTCATAGAGACTACCCTAATAAAAAACACATGTCATAGCATGAAGATGAACCATATATCTAAAAAGAACTTATAGATCACATATGACTCAGTTGTTGGCACCCATCCTGTACAACACTCAGGTTTTTATTTAGAACATTTAACAAGACTGGATCATACAGAAAGAGGAATTATTGAGGAGTCATTCTCTCAATGAGGAATTCTTTTTAGCGTAATCTCTCTAGGTTTTCAATAGGATATGGGTCTACGGACTGATAAGGCCATAAGAGTTTGAACTCGCATTTTTGTGTTGATTTGACTACAAGTTTTGGATAATTATCCTCTTGAAGGACCCAATGAAGACCCTTTTTCAGTGTACTGTTATGGTATACTAGATCTTTATTTAAAATATCCCTTTTGAATAGAAACAAGACTGCATCTGATCCCCTGGGTGTCTGGTGCTGAAAAGCTCAATCTTAAGATCCTTTCATATCATCCTTTCCTTCCGTGATCTAAATGCTTTCTTCTTGACCCCACAATGGGGGTTCTTTAGTTGCATGTTTATTGGGGAGCTACATTAAAAAAGACTTGTTCTTTTCAATGCACATGGTTCCAGTTCAAGTCACAACAGACTTCAACAAACTCCATGTTTCCCTCACACACAACTGTTTGATGAAACAGTTGTTTTGTGAAACGGTTGTTTCGTCACATAGTAATGTTTTTTTTATTATTATTTATTTATTTTATTAGTTTACGGTGGTTGTTATGGAGACGTGGTAAACTATCGAAGAATTATAGTAATTTTTACAAGGATATCAGATGGTGGTACATATTTCGCATTGCTATAGCTTTATTGTCTTACATTGCTGAAAAGCTCAGCAGCCTGTTCGAGCAATCCCACCAAGCCGCTCTCCGTGAAGTACCGTCCCGAGCACACGCCATCCTCGTCCGGGGACAGGATGTCATCAGACACAGCTGACTCCTCAAGCACATTGGGGGAAATGTTCTGTGAAGAAAAATCAGTCGCCGAATCAATTAGTTAGCCCACTTAATCAAATAATCAATCAAGTGGCTTAAAAGGATGTGTCCTGCTGTGGTGAGAGGGAACCATCTGGATTATCATCCAATCAATGAACTGCTGACTGATACAGAATTCAGTGTCCTGTGCTATTAGAGTGCTACAGAGGTCTTGTATGAGAAACGCCTCATTAATGGTGTCATCATTTTTGGAACCGTTGTAGCAATTTATTTTCCATTTGTTTTCACTTTAGGTCAGCTGGCTGCAAAATGAGCATACTGAGGTTTTTTTTGTCCTCCCTCATTTTTTAAGACAAACATTTCAGTGGATCTTGTCTTGACGGTAGAAGCATACCACTTCCCTTTTTCCCCCTCAAGGACTTCAAGGCATTAATTAGACCAACTTGACAAATGTCTAACCAAAACGACTTGGGCAGGTGTCAATAACAAAGTCTTGATCAGGATGTCTCTTTGTTGGGTTAATGTTATTTGTTAAAACTACTTCTTCCAGTATCGTTCAATGTGTTTCTTGCCATTTCTCTGCATACCTGAAAGGTGACACTTCCAACAGGAAGGTATTTGTGATCCTCCAACATGCTGAGGTACTCAGCCACCAGAGCAGCAGCATGGACCAGGCACATGGCTGACTCTGTATAACACTTCCTGTTGTTGTGCTTCTCTGCCATGTTCTGCAGCCAGGTCAAACGGAGGTCAGGAGACGTCTGGTAGCCCTTTGCTATCCTGGAGGATACAAAGAAAGAGCATAAGTTTTCCCTCCTTTTTCTTTACCCTTTATTTAATCGCTTACAAGTCTAATTAAGATTAAAATCTGCCTTGAGAGCAACTCAACTGAGAAAAAAAAAATATTTTGCACCACAAACAAGATCACTGAGTGGGAACATGTCGTATATGCCGTACTAAGAACATTTACAATACATTGCAAAATATTTGAACCTCTTAAGCTTTTTTCCCCCATTTTATCACATAAAAATCCCAAACTTCAAGATTTTTATTGTGATTTTAGGAGATAGACCAAAATGATGTTCACAGCTGTTAAGTTGAAAATAATAAACGTCTTAAATATCTCACAGTTCAAATCCTCCTATGTAAACATAAAGAGTATGACACAGGTACACTACACATAAAGTAAAAAAAAAAACAGAAATAAATCAAATGTCTTCAAAATGAAATGTAGAAAATATGAGTAAATGTTAAGTCTACTGATAATATTTGAGCAAAATGTGGACCAGTGTGGGAGCTATAACATAAAATTCAGCTACTATAGTCAAGTGGTATCAAGAAAAATAAAAAATTATTTTCTGAATCGGAAATGACTTATTTATTATTAATAAAAAAACAAAAAAACAAGTGAATCACTGCACTACAAGTAAAAATGTATTCTGCATCTCAAATGTTTGTCAATTATCTACTTTAAGTGCACATGTTTAGGCACATGTAAAAAAAATTGTATGTGAAGGTCCTCCTGCTGGACTGTCAACACAACCACTCACCAGGTGACTAGCAAAGCCTGAACAGAAAGATGCATGATGAATAAGATGCGATACATCACTGAGTCACAACGAGGTAGAGTGCCAGAATCATCAGTAGCACATGTATGCTCTCTTTGTCTCGATGCATCCCCCACTTGCTCCTTCTCAAACACGTACAAGCACTCTCGCATTTGTAGGCACGCTGTTTAGTTTTGCATATACACAAAACCAGATCAGAGGACTAAACTGCTACCATATGGTTACCATAGTGAAGACAGAAAATAGGGGCTAAACAGCGCAGACCACAGAGAAATAAGAACCAGCACTGAGGGGTTTGGAAGAAGCAAGAGAATGATAAGCAAAATAAAAACAGATGATATAGAGAGGCAGACTCAAAGAAGGAGGTACCTCTTTCTACATCAGGTTCTTTCTCATTCTTACCTATACATAAGATCCATAAGCATTTCAGGATCCTCCTGAAACTCCCTCATCTTCACAGTGTCTGACAAGATGCTGTTGAGGTTTCTTAATAGCTCATCCACCTGAACATCCAGACATAAGTAAGATAATGCCTTTTAGAACATTTAATCAGGATTGCTCATGGTTTCTGACACTGTGTTTAAGCCTTCACCTGCGAGGGAAACTGGGTGTTCTGCATCTCGGCATCCTCCTCTGCATAAGCCAGGATGGTGCGGAGGGAGCGCCTTAGATATTCCTCCTGGAAGTCTGATGATTTGCCCACCAGTGAGGCCAGTGACATGGTGACCTGCATCTTCACCCTTGAAAAGTTCTGAGAAGAACGCAAAACACACAACATTTAACCATATAATGTGAATTATTCACAACGAACATTGATAGAATTAGGTGCTTTTTCCTTCACTTTCATGTGAAGAACAAAAGTCTGCACTATGTAAATAATAATCAATAATAAATGAATGAATAAAAGCGAAGATCCAACCAAATCTGAAAGCAGCCGATTTATTAGAAATAAATTTACTGAATCAGATTCAAAGAAATGGATCACCAATAGATCCAAACTAAAGAGGAAACAAGAAAAACATAAATCTTAATCACCTTTAAGCTGTCATTTTGAAACATCCTAATCAATGGGTGCAAAACTCTGAAATGATGGCAGTGGGGCCTTTCAACATCATGAAACGGGAGCTCATCGCCAAAGATGAATTGTTAAAATACCAGTGACAGCATGTAGAGAACTGGTAAAGAATTAACGAGGGTTTCATTGGTGTGATGACAATATAGAATTCTTCCTCTGATTATGGAATAGGGTAAAATATCAAGTAATTTATTTAGTAAAATGCATAGTTTTGTTCAAAAATCCAGTTAGACTGTTCTATTTTTTTTTTCTGTTTAATCTTCTACAATAAAGAAAATTCTTGGTTGAATGGAAATAATTTCAAATCTATATCTGCTTACAATTAACTTAATTGTAAATAAATGACTGTAACAACAGCCAGTTATGAACTAAACCTATTTAAAACAGTTGGGATAAGAACAAATACCCGTCTTTCCCCCCTTCTCTTTCTTGTCTCCTCCTCTTTCACACTACCTGTCCAAGAACAAGAGCCTGACAAACACCCTTTCATCTTCTGAGCAAATGTGCGAAAGAGACGGTGCCCGTGCTTGCGAGATGTCCCATCCATCTCCAGCATGACTGGCTAAGCGGGAAATGATCTCCCATTAGCAGAGACATAATCACCCATGGATCATCTCTACGGCCCCATTCTGTTCAACTGAGCATGGAGCCAGGGGCTCACCACTCATCACTGCCCTCTAACTCAGTGTGTGTGTGGGCGTGTGAATGTGTGTGTTTGCCCTACAATACGGACTTAATGACAGTTTAAGTCAACACATAAAACCTCTTTGTCTTTCTTTTAATTTTTATTTTTAGCTTCATCTGGCCCTTTTCCCTCTACTTCTGGATATTATTCTCACTTTTCCAGAACTGGAACTGGATGTGTGTTCCTGGTATTTTCTCATTTTATTGTTATAATTCAAAATTTAAAAAAGAAGGGTAAATGAGAGATGAAAAAATAGGTGTCTGTGACAGATGGTGTGAGTGGAAAACAGGATCAGACCATAAACAAAGAAAGGTAGATGGTAAACATTGTATGGATGACTCACTTGGCTGCTACGCTAATTCAGATCACAGCTCCCTCTGTATACACTGTATAAACAAACATAAACAGGGACACGAAGAAGGGCAAGACTCCCTAGAAAGTGGAGATACTGTATGTATGTGCGTGTAAACGTGTTCGATAGACAGGCGCCTGACTTTGATTAAAGTGAACAGATTGTAAACAGGAAATATTGACTGCAGCAGCAGTTATCGAACCGGTGAAGAAAATGAAAGAAGATACTCTGTCTTATGCTCGCTACTCCTTTTAGATCTGTCTTTTTCATTTCCCACTATTGCTGCTTCACTTCTGTTACAAACACTCCTCTATCTTCATCAAGATTTTCTTCTCTCCGGGCCCTTTGAAATTCCTTCTCTTCCTTCTCCATGTGGCATAAACGTGTACACACGCATATATACCGAAACACACACACACACATAGAAGGGTTGTCATTAGTTAAAGAGGGATAAGAACATGGGGAGACAGACAGTAACATATTTCTCTGCTCTCTACTTAAGAGACACATCCTTCACCAGAAACTTTCTCTTGCGCGCTCAAAATAGACATGGAAAAGACATTAAAGCTGAGCAGAGAGGAAGAGCAGATAGGATACAGATCTGAGTGACTCCTTGCTTCAATGGGTCTGAAGCAGGGAGCCATTCTGAATTCTCACTGGCACAAAATTTACAATGCCTTGCAAAAAGTACTTGCGACATTACAACCTCAAACTTCTATGTGAATTATTGGGATTTGAGGCTTTAGACCAACACAACTTAGAGCATAATAGTGAAGTAGAAGGAAAAGCACCTACAGAAGTGTTTTGGTGGCCTTAAGACATTTGAGAAGTTATCAGAGGGACAAGTTAATAGAATCTGGTGTCATAGAATTTAATTTATTTGCAGTTCTGAATTTAATTTATTTACAGTTCTGTAATTTATGTTTCTACGCTTTAAAACACGGGTCTGCAGCCTGCTGCTGCACAGTCACAGGTGACTCTTTGGGCCCTTAACACTTGCTTTAATTAATGTCGGTCTAATTTCTTTTTTTAAGAATTTGTGGCACTAGTGGGTTTTTTTCATGAATAACTTGACAGGAAGAAGAGCAGAGGGAGAAGGGGGATATATGCAGTAAATAAACTCAGGGACAGCTGAATCGAGAACTATAGCCTCCATATATTGTGTGTCTGCTCTATCTTTAAGCCACATGGCACCTCTGGCCAAACATTTTTAAGAGCTGAGGAATGAGGTGCTACAAATTCTAACCCAAGCTGCTTTTTCATGTGATTTTTGCAATTTACACAACAGAATGACTAAGTGCAGAAAATATTTGTCCTTTGGTCACAACTTATGTGTTTTGTTGATGTAATTTCCACAAATATTCAATGATGGAGGTTGTATTCATTACCATTTTGTTAAAGCTTAAAGTTTTTTCTTTAGTCTGACAAAAAGAAAATACAGGTAAATAATTAGTTTTTAAAAAGTTCATAAGCTAATTTAAATTAGAGGATATTTATAAATATTTTGGGGATTGCAAAGGTTGCAGACACCCAATCAAACCAATCTAACAAAGAAAGAATAGATGAAAGAAGCAATCACAAAGTTCATGGTAACTCTGGAGGAGTTGCAGAGGTCCGCAGCTCAGGTAGGGCAGACTGTAGATGGAAAAATTGTTCAGTAAAAGAAATAAGATATAGCACCTTTCTGCAAGCTATACAGAGAATGCAACAAGCATGTGGAAGAAGTTGCTCTGGTCAATGGAGGCCTGAACAGAACCTTGTGTCATAAGTAAATTATTTGAGTAGTGGAAAAATAACACCGTGCAGCACTATGAACACACTATCACTGTAGTAAAACATGGTGGCACAGACATGCGGAAAGGATGTTTATAGGGGTTAATTCCAAAGCATCCCACACTTTCTAGATTTTGATTTGCTAAAATGAATGTATTTTTTAAAAAGGACAATTTCTCTTCCATTTCACAATTACAAACTAGATTATGTTAGCCTATCAAATGAAATATGAGTAAAAAATGTCGTGGTATCAGATATAAAAAAGAAAGCTCAAGAGGTATGAAAACATTTGAAAGGCACTGTAAATTAACTTCAAAGACTAACTATGAATTAATCTTTGCACAGGGAGACCTTTAAAGCAGGATTTTTACAAAGCTTATGGGATGCTCTGTTGTGTGTGTGTATTAACTTACGCTGGCATTACTGTAGCTGTATCTCATGATGAGATAGAGCGTGGCACATGCCTGGCTCCTGTTCTCATCAACAGGGCTGCTGCAGTACTGAAGCACCTTCTGGCACAGATCTGCACACTGCTCCGCCTCCTCCTCGAACAACAGGTCTCCGAACTGCACGCAAGCAAACCATCAGGTGTGCTCTACAAGACGGTGTGCTTACATACGTCTATAATTCTGGCTTACATTGGCGATTTGACACCCACACAAACAAATAAGAACATCTAATTTAGACTCAGATAATGTTTGTGTAATGACACCAACCCACACACACAGCATCCTTTTCAGAAAAACAGACACACACACACACGATTATGATAATGCAACTACCTTGACGACAAGTGCTCTCAGTGTGCTGAAGGTGTGACGGAGGAAAGTGGTGCTCTGGTTGCAGGTGAGAGAGTGGAGTAGCACCTTCAACACACCGCCAACAACGCTATCTTTACACTCATTTAACGGCACCGCCTGCACACAGAGCAGATGGAGAAATTAGTCATAAAATGCAGACAAAAACACCTGCGGGTGGAACCCAGTAAATAAACACTGAGAGGACACAACACAACAAACCGACTATGTCAAACTGAGATTAAAACATCTGGTGAGCCAATTACACTGTTATCTATTATTATTTGGAATAATTGATGGTTTACCCTGATTTACCTTGAGGTTTTCCTTGTACTTTGGTATCATCTTCAAAAAGCTCACCATGATCAGACTCAACATATAACTTTGATCTCTGTCAGTGCAACAAAAACCTGTACTTTAAAATGTACTTTGTGGTAAAATTCCAGGTGAGTGGTGTCGAAACTTTTCACAATGTGGGCTGAATTTGTAAAGTTGAAAGTATTTGCAGGGCACAAGAAATTAATTCCTAAATAATTCTAATTACTTTTATATGCTTGCGACAGTATTTGAAAGCCTCGCTCCTGCCACATTTCTAAGGGCTAGAAAGCTTCAGCTAATAGAGGTTTCCTTACAGAACAAACATGTCCAGTCAATATTAAGAATAAGGGAAAAGGGATAAAATGGAACTGAATCCAAGCAAATTGCTTCGAACCTTTTTGCCAAAATTATTCCACATTAGCAAGTGGATTTTGAGGTTTTTGAAGACGCTATGAAATAAATTAGGGAAGACATGACACCCACACCAAAAAACATTTCCATGCCATCACTGGAGCTAAAAAACTGGCAAAAGACTTACAAGTGTAATAATTACATACAATTATAGAAAATCTGAACCATAATTTATTTGGTTGAAAAAGCTGCCTTTCATTTAAAAACCTTTAGATCAGCAGTTGTATAACTTGTTTCTTTGTTTTCATGCCAGTTCAATGTTTCTTTTTATAAATTTGTTTCTCTTCAATTCTTTGAATCTGTATTTGAAGTAATTTGCCATAAATTATATTAATTCAGTAAGCTGAGGGACAGAACTAATGTGATTATAAAAAGATCATTTTCCAACCTGTATTATGGTCTCCAAAAGGTCCAGGACTATAAGATTAGCTTCTGCGGCTAAATTCCCACTGATGAGAGCCTCCTGGTCCAACTCTGCTTTTGTTCTGAAAGGTGATGATACAAAGGTTACACAAAAATAAACATATTGACTGTAGGAAATAGGGTTGGTAATTAGAGTAAAACCAGAAGTCACATATGGTAATCGTACTTATCCTGTCGATCGTTTGTTTGTCTCCACTGAGTGAGGTCTTTCCTCCAGCGCAGGTTCTCTCTCTGACCCACAGTTCTGTCCGTTCCTGTCAGGAATTCAAAAGGAGCTTATGAATAAACAGGAAATGAAAGTAAGAAAAATTGTCAAACAAACTTACCTATGCTTTTTATTCAGTATATGAAGCCGTCCTTGTATGTAAGATGCATATTTATTGCAAACCTACACTGGCCTATCTTAAGTTAAAAAAAAAAACTAATTGACAATTCATTAATTGGCAAAAAAAAAAGTAAAAAAAGAATGTTTAAACCTTAATGCTGAAGAGAGTTTATGTGAAATTGTTTAGGCTGTGTGCTGCTTTTTATATATATATATATAAAAAGACACCAAATAAATGTTGTATTCCTTAAAATAAAAAAAACACAACAACAAATGTGTTACCTCCAACCCGTTTCATCATTTCTCCACGGGCTCCCATTCCTCTCAGCAGGGCTTCTTCTAGCTGCAGCTTGGCCTGCTGAGATTTCTGTAAGGCCTGTGTGCTCACTTTGTCACTGCTCTGCTTACCCTGCAGATGCACATTAAAAACAAAATCACCAGTTTGAAAGCACAACTCTTACAATTTGAATATTTTGTAATAAAAATATGTAAATGCAGACAAGAAAATCAAAAAATACAACCAGAATGAGTTCTTTATTGTTGTTGGGGTTTTTTTAAATAAAAGTTAAGGAAAATTGTTCCATCTGTGCTATTAAGAAACAAAAAGGCCCATAACTGACCCTGTACTCAAAGCAAGATACACATATAGTGAGGAGCTCCAGCAGTTTATTGAGTTGTGAAGGAGGCATATCCACAGTCCAGCGCTGGATAAGGTTTCTATCAGCATTCTTCATCACCCAGAGGAAACAAACTAGCAGGTGGCGACTGGTGTCTGCAGCCAGGGTGGCAACAGATTTACCTTGCTGGGAACACATGAAGACAGACGGATACAAATTACATTCTTTACAAAACAAGGGAAAACATAAGTTTGATTTATGACGTATTTATATGTCTGAAGAGTCCCCAGGCTGGCGTCTGCAGCAGCACGTGTGTGCATAAACTGAGTTCAGCTTGGGTCATTGGTTGGTTCTGTCTGAGCTGCACTTTCAAAACAAACACGGTGGATAAAGAGTCTGGTTAGCCTCCGGGTCAAATCACACCTTTGTCAATTCATAAGACCATTTTGTACCTACATATTTTTATTGTCTCTTTTATTTCAAATCTGTAAGCAAACCACTTTACACACATGTAAAAATTTTATATCATGCTAATTTCTGTAGCATTTAAGTATTTACAAAACTTATAGATAACATTTCTTAAAATGCTTAATGAATTGAATGCAAGATAATGCTTATGTATTATCATCTGAAACATTTTTAAGCACCACTCCCATTTATTCTGGTTCTGATCCCCATTTGGATGCTTTATGAGATACAAGTCTATGCATGCATCTTTTGGCATCTCTTTTGTAGATAACCCAACTCAAAATCATGCCACACTCATCTTTCTAAAGGGTCAAGCTAAGGTACATCAATAAGTGTATCTAATAGTATATAATTCACAAGCTTCTCTAAACCCCATTGTGAAGTGATTGGTCAGCTCTTTCACTCTGGCTTCAGAGAAGTATAGTTCCTCCCCATCTCAACAGGCCTTTAATCTCCTGCAGATTAATTTAGCTTCATTCGTGTGATGATGAATCACTGCTGTGGATGACTACTGCTGCTTCATTGTGTGGCAGTTTTGATAAATGTAGCCATTAAGCTCCCACTGCCCTATGTGTGCCACCTTCAACCCGGTTACTCAAGTCTCTTTTTGTCCAGAGCTGAACCGAGCCAATGCTCTCCAGAACTGACACTGAACACCGTCGCATGTAAGCAAAAACGTGTCACTGTTTATTTGAATATGTACATTACCAATTCTCCTGCAGTGACTAAATGATTCATGAATATTCTGCTTGAAGGCAAGCTGCCTGAATTTGAGGAACCAGTGCTCTGACTGCTGCTCCTCCGGTTTCTGACAGCTACCAGGCCATAGGCTCGTTCACGTGAAAACCGCTCTTTCCACAACAGCATTTCTCGTAACAACAAACGGAGGGAACTGATTCATGTTCTGGAGTGGAAGAGAATGGCGGTGCTCAGTTTTGGTGCCTGTGCCGTTGTTGTTGCAGCCACAGCTTGATGGATGTGTTTGTCAAGGAGGACGGCCCTGTTCACTTATGTCGGCAATGCCTGGCCATAAACCATCTTCCACAGATGTGCGTGTTTATGTGAATGAGTGATTTTTTTTCTCTTTTTTTGCAGGATGGATGAAGCGCATGTGTGGCTCTGACAGCTAATCAATCAGCATCTGCCCAGCTCACCTGTTGGAAAGCAAAACACTCACAAAACAAAACCATACAAAAGTTTTTAAACCAATGTAAACTCTACAATTGTCATTCCAATTAGGAGCATAAATTTTACCAGAGATGCCATGGAGATGAGAACGTTACGCCCCAAAGTGTTGAAGGGATTCCCAGCAATCGCCATGGCAACAGACTGATTGATAGCCGGCACGTTTTCAAGGTCATCCTCGGATTCGCCGGTCTTGTTCTTGCCGGCGCGTGTGTCACAAACTGAATGAGACAAACAGGAGCCGGGCATGTTTAAGTGAAGCAGAGAGGAGTTACAGCTGTAAGTTCAGCACTGTCGTGTCTTAAGTAGACGTAAGACAGACAATAGAGTCCGGCATTAACACATTTATGTCAGGGTGAAGAAAGACGGATGAGCGCAGGTATTTAGAAAAATAAAGTTATTTCATTGTGGCTAATTGATGATTAAAGGCATGAACCTTCCACCTTGTTAAACCTCATTAATGGGAGGTTCCACCGTATTTTCATCACCAACACTTGGAGTATTTTGTTGTCTTTTACCCCAAATACTGAAGAAAAAAAAAAAAAAAAACTGTCATCAATCCATAATATGAAACTTTACTACATACCTGTGAAATCCAGGTAGTTGGTCGACTCTATAATAATCCCCACTAGGGGGAGGTAGAGAGCAGAAACCTTGGCTCTGACATCAGTTTTAATACAACGATCATCCAAATCATGGGAACACAGCAAGCTGTAAATTGCATTGATCGCCTTTCTTTGAACCTTTCCCCTGCAAGCAGAGAAAAAAAGGTCAATCAGCATTTTTTACATTTCCTCACATTCCTCACAAACATAAAAAGCATATTTTATGATAGACCTTCACAAACTAGTGTCATAATTTTGAAAGACAGTGATGATTTACAACTTTTTGTAGACAAAACTCTGAAAAGTGTGGCATGGTTTTGTTATCAGCATTCTGGTAAAATTATCTTTTGCAATAATTATGGCTAAAAGTAATTTGGGATGGATCAAGATTTACACATCTAGACAGTGGAATTTATTTCAGAATTATTTTTGCAAAAACAGCTAAAGCTCAGCAAGGAGAAAAAAGAGTAAACACTCAATCTTAAGTTTATCTACAAATTCTCTACTAAATTGAAGTCTTGACTTTGACTGGGCCACTCAATACAATATACGTTAACTAAAACATTCAACTGTAGATCTGTTTGTATTTAGGATCACTGTCCTGCTGGAAGCTTTTTGTAACATCTAGTAACTTTTCCCCAACAATTCCCCACAACATAATGATGCCACCGCCACGTTTCGTCCTGGGAATGGGGTCTTTAAGAAGTTTCCCATGTTAGTTTTTCTGCCACACCAAGTTATAGGCAAAAAGGTTTATATTTCATTTGGTCATCAGTATGCACTACCCAGTACTGGACAATCATTTGAAATCCAGGGTTTTTTGGTTTTACTGTGACAAAAAGTGAAACATTTCCTCATTTGATGAAGATTCAGAATGCAGCTTTTGAATAAAAAAGTCTGATAGTAGCAAAAAACGATTGGAAACAATTTGACAGAGTTCCTCCTTACCCTTCTGACTCCATGTCAAGTGCCGCGCTAAGTTCCGTTAAGAGAAGACCGGTGAGGTAATGCTGTTGCTTGAATTCCTGAGACAGATCAAACAATGCCAAGATCCTCTGCTGTTCCTGGTAGGAGCCAGAACTCTGAATGAAAAAAAACAACAAAAAACAATGAAATGAGAGGAAAACGGTCAGAAGCCAGGAGTAACTGCAATTTTTGAAAACATGTTGACTGAATGATCAGATATTGCCTCTACATTCTTCTTTATGATATTTCCTGAATAAAGTAGTCTGCAGCTTTGTTACTTTGCATTTGCAGCCATGATGTGTTATGCAGAATATGTGCTTTGCTTTAAAGCTGCATTAAATTTGATGGATGGCCTTAGATACAAATTCAAAATCTTCCACTCGAGTGGGCACACCTGCGAAGAAATGGACGGACAGGGAGAGGCGGGCGCAGAAGCCGGGCTGCTGAAGAAGAGGCTCAGGTTGAGGTAGTGCTCATGGCTGCAGAGGATTCGCAGGAACTCCAGGCGCATGCTGATTAAAGTTGGCATTGAAACACTCTTAGCGGACATCTACAAGTGAAAAAAAGAAGAGAAATGGTCAATATGGCCTTCAAGGCATGTTACTTTATACAAAATGGTATATATTAAATCTAAAATGATGCTTCTGCTTCCATCTGAGTGCGACTTCACCTGGTTGCAGTAGTTTTTCACAAGGTGGAAAACAAACCCTCGGTCCATGAGGGACAGCAGGTCGTAGAGGAAGAAGGCCAGGCTGATGTTGATTTTCTCTGCTTGCTCTACCTCCTGAAACAACAGTCAACAAACAGCAATCAGTAAGCCGCACTGACCGGATCTCGACAAGCATCTAGCTGAGCAAGCCAAGCCTTTGTTACCACAGAGACAAATTTAATTAGCACTTCCAGCTCCCTGTTGTTTAGAGGACACAGAGAAGATGAACACTCAAACAGCCCAACTCAAGAGATCAGAAGGTGTGGAGGGGATCCTCTATTAAACAGTTTTGGGACTCGAGTTGAGGGAATCTGCTTCAGTTGGCTCAGCTGATAAATGTCTTTATATTTTGTCACCTTTTGTTGTTTGACAAGGATTGTGCAAATCTCTGCTGTGACCACAGACACGATGGTGGTGACGTCATCTTTGAATCTTTCAGGGAAGCGGCTCCTTCGGGGGACAGTGTACCTGTCTAGCTGAGACACATGCTGAGCCATGCTTTTCACCTGTTTACACAAGCCACACAGGAAACAAACAGGAATCACACATCAGGAAAACATGGAGGGAAAAAAACAAAAAAAAACAAACACATGCAGCAACCACACAGTCAGTATACGGAAATTGGTTGACACCATGGAGATTTTAAGATACATATCGTTAAACATTAGAATTGTCTTATTTTAGTTTCCCATTTTTAGGGGAGTAGAAACATCTTAATTTTGATGAAAAATAAACACTGAAGGCAAAAATGTTGCCCTATTTATACTGTATTATGTACAATTATACATAATAAAATATAAATAGCATATTAAATAATATACACATTTTAACAATAATTGTTATAAACTATAGTGTATATTTGTGTTTTCACATATACACTGACTTTTATAGCATGTGTAGTCACAATAGAAAATTCAGCTCATGTCTGAAAAATTATCTTTTGTGGGGGGTTTTAACAAGAAAGGGTTGACAAATCTTAAATCTTGCTTTAATGAAAGAATTTCTTGCAAATAAAACACTTAAGTTTAGGTCTGAACATGTAACATTTTGAGCTAGAGAACATTGTAGACTCCTTAAAAGAAACAATAGTTTGATTCTGAATTTTAAGCTGCAAGTTATACACCAATTTCAATGTTACTAGCCACCTGTGGTGTACAGGAGTATTTTCTTCTCTTTGCCATTAGAATTTATTGGGCATGCGTATGAGCAATACAAAACTCTATTCTACACAAAAGATATTTCTTTTCCTTTTTCCTTTGCGCCATGTTCCCCCTCCCAGACTGTGCAATCCTAAAAACGTCCAAACGGCAACTGTCGGTATCAACAGTAATGTCAATGTTTAATTTGAATCCTTTGGATTTTTTTAACCCCATTTATTACCAATATTTAAAGTCATGTGTTTATTTAACTTTTTGCCTTGTAAGTTAAATTCAAACATGGAGTCGTAAAAAAATATTAAAAAATTTGACACTGACCAATAGCTCAAAGAAGAACCAGGCATATTTGTAGGCGTTTTCTCTGCAGACGCCAGTGCTGACAACCATCTGCAGAGCCAGCTCCTCGTGAAATTGCTGTAACAGAGAAAATAAAATGTAGTGAAAAATAGTGCATCTACAGCGTTGACTGAACTCTGATCAACCACAATGTGCTCAATGTTACACTCCCACCTTGTGGCTAATAGAGGATAATAGATGGTGAATTTTCCAGACTGTATGTGTTCGTTTTGTTTTTCCATACCTTTCTTCTGTACATATACAGCTTATAACTTAAATCTGTCATTTCCTGAAAGAGTTAAGTCCTCTTGTCCAACATAAAGAATGCAGTCATATTTTAATTACCACATACAGTAGTTGTTGACAATAGTAGTGTATAGCAAGAAGAAGAAATGAGTCCTCAAATGACCAGTAGCTGCTGTTTGAACTCTCTGTATGGCATCCTATCCTTATTCTATTTTCCCCAAAAACAATTCTCTCCTCTGCTAATTCTCCAAATAATAAACCAACCGTATAAGAAATGAACATGTATATCACACTAGATTTTATGCTTTGCAGCCTTTCTGTTCTTTTCAGTGGGTACCTTTCTGTTGGAGGGCCTTGTGCTTCCTGCAGAGTTCTGATAGTTGCTGGTTTCCACATAGGTGGACACGCGGCTGCCCGGGTAGTTGAGGCCCTGCAGACAAAATGTTCCATCAAACTATGATGGATGTTTTCATTAGACTGGCTAACTGGTGCCTATTACAATACCTAACACACAGAGAGGGGCTGAAGAGTAAATTCTGTATAAATGGAAAAGTTGGGGCGTTTACAGACAGAACCAGATATTTACATACACTTTGTCAAGCATGCATAAGATTTTTTTTTCCTCCAACTGTTTCACTTTAAATCAGTCTAAACCAGAGATTAACAAGAATATTTATGGCACAATTTGAGTGCTATTTATTATTTTTCTTCACAGTCCGAAGTTTAGATAAATTACTGTTGCTATGTAAGTTAAAATGGCCAGATAATAATGTGCAGGCTTGATATGCTTCTGAAGGGATAATTAACATTTGAGCTAAACAGAGCCATAAGTATTCTTCTTTGTGTGACATCATAGCTGGCTAAAGTTAATGCATTACAGTGTCGTTATCCACCTACCATGCAAGACGTCACTTTTCCACAAACAAAATACTTAGCAAATTAAATACTTTTGTTAATCCCATCTGAATAAAACAGGAAAAGTTTTGTATACCTATTAAACAGTGAGGAAAAAAGTTCAAGGGTTTTTTTTATGACATGTATGCAAATATCTCATCTAAACTGTACATGCCATACTCTGTGATCCTTTATATCTGTCTAACAATCAGGTAAAAGATATACATACAGTGAAAACTGAGATAGATCTCTTAACACTTCAAATTCCATCTGGTTTGGTCAAATTAATCATTACCTTTGCAGAGAGAATGTCATTGATCTCCGCATCTTCATCAGAAGCTTGCTGAGCAGGGATGTCAGGGTTGCTGCTGCTGCGGACCCGGGACTGGAGGAGCATGCTGCCGACTCTGGAGGCCGTAGCCGGACCTATGGTCATGTAACGGCTGTCTGACGATGGAGCTGAACCTGCTGGACCTGAGGGCAAGGTCCCAAAAAAACATAGAAATCACAAATCTGGAGATTTTGGCAGTAAATACACTTCAGTGACTGAAATGATGAAGACATTACCGGCATTCTGCGTGTCTCGGGGGGGATCAGGAAGACGAAAGACCCAGTAAAGGTAGGTTGCTAAGAGGATATTTCTTCCCAGCTGGTCCCTGAATAGTTCCTGGCTGTTATGAAGGCTGTTGACAATAGACACCACCGATTCAAAGGCTATCTGGGCCAGATTGGCTAAAAAAAGGGGACATGTCCACAAATATGCACACAGATATGGTTAGAAATTTTAAATCAGAAAATATAAGTAAAAAGATAAAACAATTTTGTTATGCTATGACAAGAATATGAGAAACATCTTATTTTAAGTGGCATCTCACCAGTTTGGCCAGCTATGACCATTGGCTGCATGATGAGGGTGAAAAGTTTATCCAGCACCCGGTGGAGGAAGAGCACCAGAGGCTCCAAATTAGAGGAGGACAGAGATACGATGCTGAGCTTCAGCTCGTGCTCCAGTTTGTTCTCGGGAATCTTCTCGTCCTTGATCCGCACAGGGAATGTAGTTCCACCTTCCAGCGCATGACACAGGGTGAAGAAACGCTCCAAGTGATTGTCCTGGTAAGAGAGGTGGAATCCACAAACACATGATAAGGGATATTAGAAAGCAAAAACACATTGTAATTGAAGATGATCTATCTGGTCTGTGAAACAAGTAAAACTTTGAAATTTGTATTTACTTGGGGGTGAACAGACGATACAGCTTGGACCTCAAGGTTGAAAAGCCCTTTGTGGCTCTCCATCCACTTGACCGGAGGGACCTGGGGTGGAAGTTTCTACAAGGAACACAGCAGAACAATTTTTTATTTCAGTCTGCAAAAATATTCTTAATGTGCAATTTTTAAATAGATATGCATTATATCCACCAGAAAAACTTGATTAGAAACACCTTTAAATTGATATTTAACCCCATTTATTCTGTTATGTGTTGGAAATTAATAAACTCAAAAGTAAATGTGTTAGTGCCTGAAGTGATGCATCTTTGCCAGCTTTATCATGATAAATTCCACCAAGATTGTGGCTGCGACATGATAAAATGTGAAAAAGTTCAAGTGGTATGACTACATTTGCAGTTCACATATTTAACTGTGTGTACCTCTGGAGTGTGTAACGAGTAGTTGACAGGAAGTCGCTCCAGAACGATGGGGAGACAAAACTGCCCAGTCTGCAGCCGGTCGCAGTTCAGGATGGGCAACCACTGCACCAAACGCAAACACCAGATTCATTACATCAGCATAGTTAAAGACTGAAGACTTCAAGACTGAAGCGAGGAGTGTTATCAGAGAAAAGCTAAATCTCACAGAGTATCCAATGAGGGTCTCGCAGTTGCCGCTCTGGTTCTGTTTCTGTTGGCAGCTGATGTGGTAGAAAGTGAACAGCAAGTGATGCCTCTCCGTCAGACGGGCTGGAAGGGAAAACTTCACCTCTTCATAGAAGTCTGGAGACCTGAGAAAGACAATAAAACAAGAGAAAGCACAAAAGAAAAGAAGATGAGAATGGAGGATAAAAGAGGTGAAATACACAAACACATGATAAAAAGATTAATCAAATAAAAAGTATTAAAATAAAGTAGGGCGAAGTGAGGGGAAAAATGAGGACAGGGACTGAAGTCCCTTGAAATGTAATAGAAAAATTAATATTATAAAACAAAGAAATAATAGAAGCAGGGGATTACTAAAAGGAGAAGATGTTACAAAATAAACTGAGAAATGAATATGCTTTATGGACTAAATATTTCAAAACATACATGCTGATGAACAACATTAATAAATCTCCCAAATTTCAAGTTTTAATAATTTATTTATTTATTCATTCATACTTGCATGTATATTTTTTACATATCACAACAAAGCCCAACATTTAAGGAATCAGGGTTACATGCAATAATGTGTACTTGCTTGTTATGGTATGTAACAGGTGTGTAAACTTCTTGTAACAACTCGGGACCGCCGGATTTCCCAAAAATAACCTAAGAGTAAAAAGGAACATAAAAATGAATAAAAACATGAATGCATTTCACAATATGTCAACTTTCAACATGTTTAATGATTTTAAACAGTTACACTCACAGGCAGAACACAACTGGGGTCCTCTCCACTCATAAACTGGATTTTGATGGTGATATTTCTTGCTGATGTGAGCCTGTTGACAAAGTTCAGTCTCTGAGGGTAGACAAAGAGCAGGTTCCTACAGAGAAACAGAGATGATGAGGATGAGACCTCCTGGTTATAACATAAGAAAAAAATCCAAAGAAATATGCGAGCGAAAGAAAGCTATTACAAAACAAATCACTAGATGGCGCTCCTGGAGCAAATATACTATCTTCACTATCTGGTGGTAAGTTGATGAAAATCTCTCCCAGGTTTGCTAACACCACGGCTGTTATTAAGAAGGCAATGCAATATTTGCACTTCCTGAGATTGCTCAAGAAGGAAGAAAATCGACCAGAAGCTGCTGATAACCTTCTGCCGGTCCTCCATAGAGATCATCCTAACCTATTGTGCCTTTGACAGGAAGAGACGGCAATCAAGAAAGAGCAAAAGATCATGGGCTGCAGTCTCTCTTCTCTAAAATGCAATTAGTCTTCACTGCCTCAGCACAGCACAGCACGTTAACAAAACAGCACTTTTTTATTCTTTTACTTTTAGAAGATAGTAGAGTCAAACAGCACTTTGATGTAGCCTTTGAATTTTGTTGTTCTTCCAACAAGATTTGTTGTATACAATTATGATAAAAGATTTCTATTCTAACAGATGCCAAACACACCTGTAAATGTTGTGAGGGACGTAAACTTCACTGGAGGGAAACTCCAACACCTCTTTGGCGGGACGTATGTTTTTCTCAGCCACGGGTATGAGTGGGATGAGT
Organism: Alfaro cultratus; assembly: GCA_903066825.1. NCBI lineage: Eukaryota > Metazoa > Chordata > Actinopteri > Cyprinodontiformes > Poeciliidae > Alfaro > Alfaro cultratus. Next base: position 46,053 of record CAEFZX010025879.1, read on the forward strand.
TCGGTGGACAGGCAGGCCTGCGGCGTGTCGTGGATGGGAGACATGTCCAATTTAATGCAACCTGGAAGACATGATAATTTAAAGTTTGCTTATACGGCACATTAAATACTGCATCAGCCAAGAAACAGACACCCAATAATTAGAGAGGGAGAGGGGAAAAAACACTCCTTCAGTGAAATGCACTTTCTGGCCATGAATGATATCAGATCAATACCTCTATATTAGAAAAAAGAAACCTTTTTAATCAGTTTGATGCCAGTGTGACTCGCATTAAATTGGAGAACTGTTAGCTGCATTATACCTCATTACTCTGTGAAAAAAATAAAAGCTGCTGCATGAGATTCAGTAAACAGATCAAATAGTTAAATGCAATGAGAAAAAACCTGGAATTGTCTTGATCCTTCTTTGTGGAGTTGAGGATTTCTTAATATCAGCTAAGAATTTCAACAAATCCTCATCACTTAGACGATCCCCTTCCTGAAACATAAACACACGCAATGATAGTTTTCTAAATTTACATAAATGGCAAAAAATAAAAGTCTAAAAGTAATTAATATACAAAAGGTGCAACTACAAAACAGAAACATTAAAACAGCTTGATGCATTTACAGTGTGTTTTTCTTTTCATAATAGGCCGCAGTGGCATGCTGGTACACGCCCTCGTCTTTGTGACATTTATCTTGTCGAGTTTAGCTTTTAAAGAAAACAAAGCCTGATTTATGTGTTTGGCTGTCTAACCTGTTTGAAAATGGTAGTGATAGTGATGGTTGCAGGTTTGAAAGTGTGAACATTATAACACGCTTCCTCCATGCTAGTGAAACGCTCGGAGTTCCTCCTGGGGAGCTGCGCTTTCCGGTCCATGCTGCTGGATTTACCTTCAGGAAAGGAAAAAAAGAAAAGATTGAATAAATATTAACTCAGTGAATAACGCATTATGACAGATTTTTTTTACAATATGTGGAAACACTTTTCAATACTGCCAGAGGACAAGTGAGTGAAATTAGCTGAAAAGTTGACATGCGGGAGATGATTTGTTGGGAAATTATGATATCACTTATGAATATCCAGACGTACTAATTTAGTAAAGGGTCTAAACCACTAGACAGTTTTTTAGACAATTGCTTTTGTTTACAGATCAATGCCATTCCCTTTCCATCTTCGCTTTGACTAATTCCCACATCTCACCAGTTCCTGTGCAGGTCTTCGCTGTTTCTTTTATCTTTTTTTAAGACATGACTTTTAGAAATCTTTTTGGTCTGACGTTTCTTCCCACTAGTCCATTCTCCTGCTTTTTTTATTTCCGCAATATACTGATACAGTCGATAGGAAGGACTTGACAGGACATCTATGCTCATTTAAAATCCTCATTTGAAAAATGTGTCTCTTATGTGAAATATGTGAAAATACTGTGAAGGAAGCATTAAGAAGTGGTGCCCAAGAATACTTTGTACTCATTTAGAATAAAACATAATCTGGATCGTCTAAATCTCCAAAATGTGATGAAAAACCACATGCAGGAAATGACTCTAGTCTGGAGCAGGTTTTTCTATGGACAAACTCGCACTCACCTCCTTTTATGCTGTCAGAATCTGTGACATCGCGGTCCGAGGCAGCAGTTTGAGAAATGACCTCCATGATGTTAACTGTTGCCCAAGCAAAAGGCATGCGATAGCGGCCCAGCCTCTGGCAGAAAGCCTCTGCCTGGCTCTTCAGTTTCTCAAGTTTGTCTCTGTTCTGAAAAAAAAAGAAAGAAAGCCACAAATCTTTACTTTAATTTCAGAGTTAAATAATAAACCCACAAGAATCATTGGGTTTACCAGGGGAAGAAAGAAACAGGCCAGCTTGTTTCTGTGAAGTGAGTCTGGTGACACAACAAACAGATTGCTCTGCTACTTTACCTTTGTAGAGTCACTCTCCCGCATTGTTAAATAGGGGTCAGCACATTCACTAATCTCTCCTTGCTGCAGGACCTTCTCAATCTGAAACACAGACAGGAAGTACAAAAGTAATCAGAGAAGCTTGCAACATTTAAGACCCCCTAAAAAAATCTATATCTTGCTGGCAAAGGTTCACAATGTATTGAATTACATGGTGTGCAGTATATTTTAGATTTCAACTATAGGGTATCTTTAAAACAAGGAACCTCTGCTGTTTTCCACATGACTGTTAAAGGACATTGGCTTTTATTCTTACCTTGATGACCAGGTATATATCAGGGGACGGGTAAGTGACAGAGAAGATGGCAGATCTAGCCAGGGTGGAGTGATCCACATGTGGAGTGTGAGGTTTCAAGAAGTTTCTAAACTGCTCTGAGTTGAGATCACAGTAGAAGTTCTCTGATATCTGGATGATAAAATGAAAGGAACATAGATATTTTTTTTAGGAGAAGAGTACTATGTTAGACAAGCAGCAAACTCAATAAATTGATTAAAAAGCACTGCTGACTGAGCATTCAGCAATTTCTCTTCTCCCTTTTTTATTACAGCCTGCAAGCAGAAAGAAAATGTTCTGATCTGACCGGACCTGCTGCATGTCATGTGATCCTATTCACTGCAGGGCTTTTAACCTCTGTCCATAATACTGCACATACCTCTGCTGCACTGACCAGAGCAATACATACTCAAACAAACCAAACCCGCCGTGTTTGGTAGCTGGAAATCATCAAAATTAACTTTGATCAGGTTGCATGCTTAGATAAGTATTTTGCCGCAGTCTTTTTGTCTAATCTGTTTTATCTGTCACCAAACACCTCATAGCATATTGACTGGTTTTACTGCAAATGTTTGTTTTTTTTCTGCTTCATGACAAATACACCTTCTTGCAAGACATCCACCCATTTATGTATGCAGGATTACCCGCAGAGCTGGTGCCGATCTTCAGCCGTTATTGCGTGAGTGACAGGAGAGAAACCAAGAGAAAACATGGAAACTCAACAATTAGATGGACTTCTGTAGGTAATTAGTTGCACTGTATTTTATTTCAGGTTATCAGACTAACGGTAATGAATAAATTGCATCCTATACTTTTCTTACTTTACTTTTGAAACATTTTTAAAAACTATTCATCTTTTGCTAATTTGAGCCAGCTGACTTCTACAGTTAGACATGCATCACTCACTCAGTAAAAGTAAAGCAAAGGCCCAGTGTTCACTATGTTAATATTCAGAGAGAATCATTATTAAATCACTATTAAACTGTGATGAAATGAGACACATGGAATGTAATAACCCCTCTTCAACATGACATCGTTTCTGATCACAGAGTGATGTGTCCGCCTTGCACCAACAAGCTTTGCATTGTCAGACGAAGAACATCTGGTGCTTTTGAATTAGCATCTGCGTAACACGTTCCTCTTCTAACCGCTTCAATCAAAACAAATCTTTGTGAAAACTGCTGAAGAAAAAAAAAAAATCTAGTATGCCTGCTAATTTATTTTCTATGCATAAAATGCATGAGTCTAACCTTATACTGCTGATTACAGAGGAATGTTCTTAGGGAATTATAAATCTTGGTAATAAACTTCATTAAAAAATAACAAAGGTCATCATTCATAATAGGGAATACTTTTAAAGAATCAATTTCTTTCTTGCTGTAAAAATAAGCTCATTTGCTTGCATGCCTAATGTAAAACCTCTGTCTGTTTTACGTCTGCGCATTTGAAATCCTAAGTAGGCCGCTTGTTGGGCCAAAGCCTGCCTCTGTGCTCTATGAAGGACATTTTTTAATAACCCAGGGTATTAAGTGGAATTTTATGAACATCTGCTGCAGATTTCACAAACGTAAAACAGCCTGAGAGGTGCATGAAAAAACACAACACAAGCAACAACCTATTTTTAACCACAACACTGAAAACAGAAAAACAGGCTAAACAAGCAAGCCGAGGAGCGCGTCAGAAATATGTAGGGGGAAAAAAAGGTGAAGATTTTAAAGACAAGTAGGTCAAAAGTGATCGGCTTGTAGTTTCAACTGTAATCACCTCTGACAAAACAAGAGCGACAGTTTCCTCAACATGCAGATTGAGACATGCTTCATGACTTTTCAATAGTCAGCCTTTGTTTTTACTCATAGCAACAGACAGGAAGTTGTTTCACCGCCACAAAGATAGACTATCAGAATTGCAACTTCTCATTATTTCCAATAATTTTTTTTACTTAATGTGTTCTCTAGACTTATTGGTGCTCCTGGTAAAGATGAATTTAAAAAGCCTAGAAAGAAAATCAGCTTTTTATTAAACTATCATTTTGAAAACCAACTTTCAATATAATTTATTTAAGGTGAGAGGGTATTGCCACATTTGTTGGGACCCCTAAAATTTCCTCTCTCTCCATTTTGTATTTAACACCTTTATTTCCTTAAGTTAATCCGAGTATCACATTGTCTAAATATCAGCTGTCGACATGCCAACCGATTATTTGAGAGACCTACCAGGAAAGAGCCTGCTCTGTAGGACAGAAACATAAACAGGCTGCATCTGCTAAACACTGTTGTATTTTTAAATGTAATTGCTCACTTTGGTTCAATGAGACCAATTTTAAACTTTTCAGAAACAAAGGTTTCTGAAAAGCTGGCCATTTGAATGAGGAGTATATACAGTAGCTACTCTTAAGTACGGTGTAACGCAGTGGGTCTCGTTTTTTTCCCAAATGTTCTTTGACATACAATTCTAAATACAATTTCTGCATACAACAGCAATAAAACAACTTGTTCTCAGGCTTTTTACTAATCTTTGCCAGGAGGTGGGCAATAATAAGCTTTTATTTGGTGCATCATCCTGAAATATATGCTAATAAATCTCCTTCTGTGGCGCTAATTTTCAGTTCTTCTCTTCTACCCATTGGAGTATCATAAAGCTGTTAATCTTGCAAAGCAGCACAAAGACCATGAGAGCAGAATGGCTAAGAAGGTCAATAGAAAAGTCTCATTTTAGAGGTCAATATGCTCCTAATCTTTCCATTCCTTTTCCTCCTAAAAAATATTCACTCATGTAAATCCAGACATCTCTTAAGCTATTCATTCACTTTAAAGCTAAAGATTTACTTGGTCATATTGTCTCTGTTCAAATCACTGGAAGCAATTCATTGCTGCCAATTGCCATACAATATGGTTTTCTTTTTTAAGCAACAGATTATATATTTTTTTCCTATATGTCATATTGATCATTCAGTTTTCTAATTTAGTTTAGCTACAGAATATTACATAAAGCAAGCTTATGTAATATATGGTATTTGGTGTTTACTTCTGTTTTTAATACATATTCATGCAGTAAAACTGACTTCAGATGTTAAAGATTTGCTTTGTGGTATTTCCCTATGCAAATTTAAAGAAGTTGTGTGTTATTAGGCCAAAGTGGAACAGCACAAGTTCAAATCAACAAAGATGAAAAATATCCTAATTCTCACAAGACAAACTGCTCTGGTTTGGCATTTTCCACTTTACATTGGAAAAGGGAGTTTATGTGAGAGATCAATGCAATGCAGTGCATAATTGTGAAGTCCAAGGGGAAGGATTAATGGTTTTGGAAAAAAATTTTCCCTGAAAATTTTGGCACACATTTGCATTCGCTACATTGAATCAATACTTTGTAGAAACACCTTTGCTGTAACTCTTGCTGCAGATCTTTCAAGATATCGCTATCAGTCTCGCTCTTGTAGAAACTTAAACTTTTTTTCCTGATTCTGTCATACAACGTAGCTCAACCTGAGTCAAACTGGATGGAAAAGTGAGACCTCCTCCCAAGTCCTACATATTTACAAAGATTTGAAGGATATAGCTGACTGACTATCACTAGTATTAGAATTAATGTGAGGAAATCATCTGGCAGACTAGTACTACCTAATAAGAGTAGCTATTCTGCAAAAATAATGAGTTTCCTTACCTTTTTTTTCTCTTTCAGGTCATATAAGGCCATGGTGGCAAAAATGGGCTCAATGTCAATTTCAAACCTTGAAGTGAAGAAGAAGAGGAAATATGTAAATTAAGTATGGCCAATGAGTGGAACTCTGTTTTTACAATTGAGCTCAGAATATATTTTCTTCCTGTAAACGGCAGTCGTGACAGGAAGGAACCAATTGTCCCAACGCTAAATGATGACATGCTGAACTGAAGGATCAAAAAAAAAGGGGGTCAGATAGAATGATGCCAAACCACTGCAATTTGAGAAATTAACCCAGACATTTGGCAGCTGCATGGGCTGCACAGGGACAGGCATTATGAAAAGTGTAAGGCAGAAAAAATGTGAGTGGTCTGCGTGTTGGCGTGTGTGTGTGTGTGTGTGTGTGTAAAAGACAGAGAAAAATTCAGCAAGTAGAGAGAGGAATACAGACTTTTTAGGGAGGAACCCCTCCACAGAGCAGTCCTCCACCCTGATGGGTTGCTTTGTCTGAATGAATTCCTTTTCATTAATCTACTTAGACTCATAAGTAACAATCTCTAAAGTTTACTTTCATACATAATAGGGTGCTTGAAGATTTTCACTTTAAAACAAGCAACTCCTGGCTCTTTGCCCACCATGTACAATGAACAGAAAGCAGCTGATGAAATGATAGAACCATTCTCCCTCCCACAATATAATGAAAATGTATGACATACTTCATGGCCTGGCATCGAATCAAGATGCGTTCTCCAGTGTGTTCTTTGGGGCAGTCGGGAATGGGCCGGATTTCCACCGCATCGTCCTAGAACAAAAACAAAAAGAAGCAAAAAATGAAAAGCAGATGTAGATGGGCCGGAAGGACATTTATATTTTCAGAAACATGTTTCTGCACAATGCAAGTGCCGATTTTCCTAAATATTTGATGTTCTGCAAATGTGGAAACTAAAACTAAGCTCAAATCTGCTGAGTGTTAAGGTCAGCGTTCAACATTTATATTAAAAGTTGCATAAGTTTCCACAAATAAAACCTTGATTAATTGCTTTGGTTGATTTAAATATGTGGATTATACATATTTAAATAGTGAATACTTCACCTCATCAGGTGGCGGGTAAAGCGCAAACACCTCAGGATGTCTTTTTGCATGCCGAGCCTCCTGGTTGAAGCGATCCAGCTCCTCATGGCTGTTGAAGGCCAGCAATCCTTCGACCCTCTGGTCCGGAGCCAGGCTTCGCAAATTAAAATCACACGAGGTCAGTGTGCGGCCGGAGTCATCGCTCAGCCCTGCAAGAGTTGGGGACTTGACCTGAAGCAAAGATGGAGGAGGACGCGTTAGTGTGAAGGCGTGGTCTAGGTGGGAGCAGCAGAATCACATTCATGTGACAGGAATGAAAATACTTGAGAGAAAAATGATGGATGAATAAAGGATGACCATCTTTTATGTAAAGTGCCTTGAGACAATATTTATTGTGAATTGGTGCAATATAAATAAACTGAATGAAACTGAAATGTTACATTTAGATGTAGAGGACAGTCTTATTAAAAGACATTTAGATATGACTTCCTCTTGTTAAATTATAATTAGATAGTAAACATTAATTTTCTGCTTGAACAGTATTTCAGACTTAAAAGTTCAGGCAACACTTGTGTTGATGAGACAATTAAACCCATTCAAGATGTGAAGTCTTTGATGTTTGGTCCTTAAGACTATAATAAACATTTTCTGAATTCTAATAAATGTTTGTGACTCCACTTTTTGATACAAAAGTTAATATCAGCAATTTATCAATAAGGCATTAATTTAGGACCACACTTGGAATGTTTTTTTGATACGATAAAGTGAATTTGAATATCCAGAGAAAACAATAGTCATGGCACTATGGGTTTAAGCTGCTGGCACTTTTCCTACTGTACTATTTTTCTGCTCTTTCTACATAAAAAGTACAGGTGGCTCACTTCTGTGTTTAGTGTCATTTCTATTTTGAATGAAGTCATTGTCAAAGCTACTGCTCTCTTTCAATCTATCTTCTTTTCTTTTCCTACCTGTAGAAAATGCTCATAGGCCAGCGCTTGTGTTTAGCTGCATTTTCCGTGGCGATCTATACATCTCCATTACTACGATTAGCTTTATGAGTGCATATGTGTACAAATGCAAGAAAGTGGTCTCTCAGTAAAAGAAATTAAGAACCACTGTTATAGAATAAGGAAAAATAAGCTATTTGTCGCTATTGTTATCTCCAGGACATGCAGGAGGTATGTAGTCAATTTGTCCTGAGCAGCACAGAGCACAGAACTGATCTATTCATTTATTTCTGGAGTTGATGATTATTTGATAACCAAAACACTGCAAGCAACACATCTGGACTGAAGAAAGCATCAGGAACTTCCACTAATCAAGTGAATTTCCTTTTTTGATATACAGATATGTTCGGAGGCCCTTTAGAATCATCTTTGATCATGTCTGAATAATAAACCCATTTGCAGTATCAAAGTACTTCCAGATTGGTTGAAGCCATCTTAAAATAATAAAACCTTCCTAAAAGTTCTCTCATAGCTAGGTCATTTCCTAAACTGTGTTTACGCAAGAGCTCTTTGGAGCAATCCCAGGATTTCAACCCCAGAAGACGGTGTATTGGGACAAGGCCATGTTTTTAGATTACATTTTCACAAGCCTAAGATGAAAAAAGACAATCCATCTTTTTTTGACAGCTTCTTTGCAGACGTACATGCAAAGTAAAGAAATTCATTCATTCATCAGTTGAATCCGAATTATGAGATGAAATGATTAACATAAAATACTCTTTAATTTTAATAACTTTTGTGTTTAAAGAGAAAGTTCTGTTCCTGGCATGAACACCAAGCTACTGGGCATGGCATGACTCCTCTGCAGCCACACTGCATGATGAGGACCTTCTCTCATGCCAACCCCTTCTTCTTGTCTTTTTCACTCTCATCATCCATCAAGCCCAGAGCCAAGCTGTTATACTACAGGGTAGGACTGACCGAGCAGCCGCCCTGGTAAAGCTTCACCCTGTCAAGACTCCAGGAGTCCATCACACCACATACCCGGGGCTTTTGTTGAAACAGATTGGACCAAGGACAGGGGACAATAGTGTTGTTCTTCCCCTCTCTCTCTTTCTCTCTGGCATAGACATGATGGGAAGCCTGCAGCAGTAATAGGGGGCCTTTGGGTTTGGATGATTAACCAGAGCAAGCAGTGGGTGGAAGTGGTGCTTTAAGGGAGCTGGGTGGCAGGGACTGCCTAACTGTGGGAGCGAGGGATTTGGTCACTCTGTGACAGAAAAACTACAGAGAGGCCAGCTTGGGAAGTTGGCCTAATAAATCACCACTAGGAAAATGAGGCAGTGACCTGAGCAGCTTGTTAGTGGTTGGTGAATTTATAATTTTCCACATTTTACAACATGAAAAACTTATTTCGTTAAACAAATTGGGAAAATAGTACGTTTTATGTCTGTGCAAACGAGTCTAACTAAACTTGAAAGAGCCATTCTCACAGTGGAGGGAGTGATAAGAATAACAACACACTGTTGTGTTCGGTATTAAAGAACCCACCCCCTTGCTTTTCATATTCATGCTTCTCAGGCCTTCATCAGTATGGACTGCCATACTGCTCTTAGTAAAGCGTCTTCAACAAAAGACGCTTTACTTTAAATAAAGAGACTATGCTTTTCCTGCAGCTCCTTTAAAAAAAACAGGCCGATTACAAGGAAAATGGACAAATATTAATTTATCCATACACAAGTACATGGGAGCAAGCTGGAGTTTGAGAGATCAGTTCAGCTGTGTGTACTAACTGAAAACACGAGGGAAATTTTGCTTTCATAGGTGCAACAACAAGCACTTAAGCATGCAGACTGCTTCTGCAAACATTTGTGATAAAGTGGGTCATCCTCAGGAACACAGAGAATTCAAATTTGTTATTGTGAGAGGATGCCACCTGACCTGTGTAAGTCCAGTTGTAAAGTTCACTTGTTACTAAATAGTCCAGAAGTGCAAGTGGAATAATAACTATGTGAAAGTGAATAGCAACAATTGTGGCACACTGAGTGAATGCTGAGGAGCATAGTGTGCAGAGATTGGCATCTTTCTGAAGGGTCAATAGCTACTTAAAATACCAAATGAGACATCTAATCATGCACACATGAAAAAGATTATGCGAAGTCTGCATTATCACATCAGCTAAATGCAGAGATGATTACCAGGCTTCATGTCTACCTGACTGTCAGCTATTTTCAATGGCCAACATGCAAATATATTTACATACTAGGTGGTCATGTGATAAAACAGATGCTGTGATGTCTGGAATATTACATTTGCATTTGCATTGAGCCTCTCTGCGCAAACTTTGTTCATTGCTGAAAAGAGAATAAAGGCCAAAAACTTTCCATAAACCCAGGTTAATCAGCCAAATATTAGTGTCTTTCACATTAGCTTGATCAACAGACTATTTGGTGCTTAAAGTATTCAAAAGAGGCTGGAATTAAAATGTTATACAAGGAGTCCTGTAAGTAGGCTTCTTACTGGTTTGTCTTTGTTTTCTGGTTGGAAATCAGACTCAAAGATTTGCTTATGCAGGACTTTATGTAGGCCGACTCGCTCTGAATATGCACTCCAGCCATCCCCCTGGCACCTTTACATGCACAAACACAGACAACAAGGATTAACATGCGATGTAAAGAACGTTGATGTTTGTCATTCAGGGAAACATGGAGATCACTGGGCTGAAACAAAGTTGAACAGTTTACCTCCTGGAAACAACCAGCCATGGCTGGGTGTAACTCTTCACGCAATCTCTCACATGTGGATCTAAGTCGCCTCTGAAAGGAAAGGAATGAGAACAGGAAAAAAAAAATGCAGACACGCAAATATGTAAGCAGACATTCAGAGACATCTGAAAACCATTAATTCTACTTCTTAGCTTATCTGAAAGTCATGGTCAAGGTGCAGGACACACATGTTTAGCAAGATAAAATTACAAAATAGTTTAAGAAATGAAAGAAAACATTCCAATAAAAACCTTGTGTCTTAAAGTCTTTCTCTAAGAGATTGTGAAACTGCGGTCATTATATAAATCTTCATCTCTCTGATGTTTTCTGGCTCATAACCCACCCATCCTCTGGGACAGAGTGCCGGATGGTACGTCGCTCCTTCTCCACCTGCTCCACCTTCAGGTCATCGTCAGGGAAGTCTCCAAATTCATGCATCAGATCTGAATCTTCACTTCTTAACTGTGACATCAGGAACTCCTCCAGGTCCAATGGCTCCACTGCGTCATACGCCGGAGGCTGAGAAATTCACAGGTCATAGATATGAAAGTTAAGTTTTCTGATGGAAGGAGACTAAAGGAATCTTAAGGCATTTTAGCAGCAAATGTAATCAAATGTTTTAAGTAAGCACTAAAGCTTTGCATCTCCAGAGAAATTAATTATTTACCAAAAAATTATTATATGTGATTTCTTTAAAGGTTTAAATACATTTCCAGGTATGAGTACCCTAGGTAAAGATGCAAATAAATTATTAATATTTTGGCTAATGAGTTTGTGCAGGACTTTTGTCATATTATAAGCACAACTTTCAATATATTTTACATGGAAGTAATGCAGTGGACCGACTGTGAAGATGAAAGAAAAGAATACCTTCAGAATTCTTCATAAATCTGAAAAGTGCAGCTTGCAAATGTATTATGGCATCTTTACTTTGAAATGAAATTAAACACAGTCGCACAAATTTACTTTCAGAAGACAGCTGATAAGAGTTTGCTGCTTGCAACCGGATGTCAAAATAAATACCCCTGTCCATCTAGATGCAATTGTAGCTACCTTTCACACCCTCACATGATACTGATCTGAGCGAGCTTAAAGTGAGAAAAGTGGGATCACCATGGCAAAATTCAACAACATTAAAGCAAGAAAATATTAGGGCCACAGTCAGAAAAGAGGACCACTGTAACTCTGGAGAAGCTGCAGATATTCCCAGCTCAGGTGGGAATATCTGTTGCAAAGAATAAGCACAACTGGGTGAATGGGTAAAAATGTTGCAAAGGAAGTAGAGACATACCCCAAAATATCTGGAAGATTAAAAAGGTGGATATAAAATAAATCAATAAAGCTAGTCTGTTGTACACATCACATTTTTTATATTTTTATTAGTAAAAAGAGAAACCATGGATAATTTTCCTCCTATTTCATAGTTATTCATTACTTTATGTTGGTCTATTGTGCAAACTGGCAATAAAATACATTGAAGTTGATGGTAGTAATCTGAGAATATGTGAAAAAGTTCAGCTAGCATGTATACTTGTGTAATTCACTGTAAGTAGTGCAGAATCTTTTTTTTTTTTTTTAAAGGGGAGGTAGGACCAAACAAGTTGAATCATGACTATTTTCTAATAGCTCATACCTGTCTAGGAACAAAAGACACGTAAACAGACATAAATAGTAACTGGAAAAAACTTGGCTTGTTTTAGACTGCTGGGCCTTTTCTGCTCTTAGTGAATCTATTTTTAGACAGAAACTCTAAAACCCCAATCTCCTCTCAGGCACATCAAAAGGAAATCTATAATTATCTCTACATACAGGGATAAAGGCAATTCTGCATATAGTTAACATAATCACTTCAATACACACTTTAACAAATCCTCAAGATCAATGTTTAAGTGAGCCTTTCTTGTAAGGCAACTGGAAGTAAAATATCCAACTGATTAGGAAAGACAAAGTAATCAGGCTAAGCAGGTTATGCTGGTAAAAAGAGGAACTTGCAGGAAAGTAACAGAAAATTGGGCAGATTTCCAATCTGTTAACAGGGTGCAGAAACAGACAGCTTACAGAAACACAGCAGTCTCCTTCTGAAATATTAAAAATTGTTTACAAAGACAATGCACAAAAGCAAAAAAGACAAATAGCATCTTCTTCCATATAAATATTCAGAACAGCTAAAAAAAACATCTAAGCTTTTAATCATGCTTATGCTCCTACAAGGGTTTAGCAAAGTGTATTTTTAAAACTATGTGTAGGGGAGGTGGAAAAGAGAGAAAAAAAAGTACAGAGGTATTATTGCAAATGTCATGCACGCACTTATGAGCAGTATGTGCACAGAGGAGAGGTGGGAAAATCTGCAGCAACATGAGTCATTGTTCTACGCAACTCTTACAGGCAGAGCAAATTCTGTCTGCCTGCGGACATGTTTTTGCACATCCGCACACCCTGAAGCGCATTTCTCAGCAAAACTAATGACAAGAGCACCTGTGCAAGCAAGCTACAAAATAGTAGCATTTAAAAAAAAAGAGCCATGGGGTATAATATTGTGTACAAAGGTGAAGCACCTTGGCTCTACAGAGATGGTGTGTGCCTCAACAAAATTCCAAATTAGGCACTCTTACTCAGAGCTAGAACAACTATCCTAGCATAGCCTCTCTCTATTTTAGTGCAGAGCATGAACTCCCCCCCAAAATAATGAATGCTAATGCATGCATGCTTGTAATCTGTGAATGGTGCTCTGCAGAGTTGACACAAGGGAGAAAGGAAAACTCCTTAAGTATTCAATCAGCTCTCAATGATGATCATCATCTTTCTGCAAAATCTACTTTTTAAAGCAGATCGGCCAGATGGTACAAACTGCAACCTTTCATATGCTTCATTATTTGGATAAAAGAGAAAAAAATGCTCCAAGATTTAACATAATGAATTATTTGATTTAAACATTTTCAGTATACATCAGACATGATTATTCAAGAAACTGATAAATCTTCCAATACTTTGCTATTATAATCCACCCTGTCAAGCCAGATGAGACTGCAAACAGAAACCGTAGACAAGCAGCATTTTTAAAATGTAGAACTTAATTTAACCTCACCACAGACATATGAGCATTTTAACATAGCTTTAAAGTCTCTGTTAGTACCTGCACGACTCAAACAGATATGTTAGACTTACCCTGCTCTCAACTGAAAAGTGCCACTTTAAAGAGGAAGTGTACAAAATGGCGCAGTCCGGATATGGGAACCTGCACTACTGTTCGTTTCTACTGACGCTGATTGCTTTTTACTGAAACTAAACCACAACCTAGCGAACAGATCCTCTTTACATTCATCCTCTGATTCATAGAAGACGAAAACTACAGAGGATTGTGGAGGGAAACATCCAACATCAGGACCAGTTGGAGCAAAAGATGGCACCATCTGCTTTTAAATTCAGACTAAAAACTTGAACATGCTTAAAAACCACCAACGCTTGTAGGAAGTGACATCACTGAAGCGCTCCCATTTTCAACCAGTGTTTCAACACAGGAACAGATTGCACAGGGGCAAACAGGAGCAGCACACAATATCATGCAAAGCTTTTCGTTTAATCTCTTCGTTTTTGCAGCAAAACTGAAATAACACTCAACCGGCAACACACAGATTTCCAAGCACAACTGCCACAGTGAATATCCCTCACTCATCCCTCAGTTTCCACTGCTGAATAACAAGAAAACCACCGTCCCAGAGATTATGGCATTAAAACCTCTCTCCCTGCATGCCAAATCCAGACATATTAAACATTTGCTCCCCCTCATAAGCTGCAAGGTAAACAGCCCCATCCAGTGCCAGTCAGAAGCCTAGACGCTGACCCATTTCCCGACTCAAGCAGGTTACAGATTAACAGTGTTGGATGCCAGCAGGTGGAGGTGGAAGAGTGGGGTGAAGAGTCTAAGTAGTGCAACCGAAACCACGTCAGCTGAGAAGCTCAAGGATCAAACCCAGGGAACTATAACAGGGTTTCAGCTAAGTCACGCTACAGATATGTCAGGAGACTTAGCACTTAAGAGCTTTAGTAAACTTTTGAGTGACAAAAATGTAGAGCAGCAGAGTAGGATGAAATCACAGAGAAAAGCTAGGATAAAATAAGAAGAAAGAAGTGGAGGATAAAACACTGGAAGGCAGAGACAGGGACTCAAAGGGTGCCACAGAAAGTCTTGAAGCGTAGTGTGGGAACCAATTCCTGCACAGGATTAGACTACATCATTGTGTTTGTTTGCTCAGAAGAACAGTGATAACAACCTGCTATGCTCCAACCTGCAATGATGCTATTCACTCCTTTGTAGAAAGAAATCCAGAGTTTTCCAAACCGTGTTTAGAAAACATGTATTGTTTTCAAGGTACATCTCATTGAATTACAATAATATGAAAACGGTAATATATTTCAGAAATTCGGTTTAAAAAATAGATTTTTTTAACGCAGTGTGATATATCCTAAAGAATTTATTTCAGTTATTTTGAATAATGATGGCTTAGAGCTAATGAAAAAAAAAAATCTGATTCTGAGCAAATGCCAAAAATACATAATACCAAAAAATAAAGGATCTTAGATACAGAATCACATGACATTGACTCAATACTAGTTGGGGCTCCTTCTGCATGAATTAACAACACACCGCAGTGTGGCATGGAGGCGATTAGCCTGTGGCTCTCCTAAGGTGTAATGGAGGTTCAGATTGACTATATGCCATAGGGTCTATGGCACAGATTGTTGTTGGATTTTAGTTCAGACAAATTTGCTGGTCAATTAATACCTCATTTAAGGAGGTATTAGTACCTTTGGCAGAGTGGGTAGGTGTCAAGTGCTGTTGGAAAATGTGAAAATCAGCAATTACATGTCAGCAGAGAGAAATATGAAACTTTCTGATAGATGTCTGTGCTTTATTTGGACTTAAGACGACACAATGGACCAACACCAGTAGATGACCTGCCTCCCTTGCCCATCATGGATTGTAAAAACTGTCTGTCCCTCTCAGAAATGTAGCTCCCAAAGATAAGACCAAAATGTACCCTCATCTACAAAAAGAACTTTGGATGACTCAGAAGCAGTCTGTTCCTTCTTCTCTCGAGACCAGGTGAAAAACTTCTAACATCTTTGCTTCAGGAGTGATTTAACAGAAGGAGCAGAACAGAACAATGTAGCGCATGAACTAGATAGATCTGTATGTGGTGGCTCTCAAGGCTCTGACTCCAGTCCAGTCCACATTTTGTGGATCTCCTCTGAAATCTAAAATGGTCTTTTGCTTCACAACCTACTTAAGGGTGTTTTCTACGGAGCCCGGACATGGGGAAAAAATATATATTTTGCGTTCCCTTCGCAAAACCTTTGCGTTCCCTCACAATCCTTTTGCGACCCCTTGCAAAACCTTTGCATCCCCTCGCAAAAGGTTTTGCGTTCCCAAATAGTTTGGATGTATTTTTATTTCTTTCCTACTTAAGGAAAGTTTCTGTTTACATCATAGGTTTGTAGTGCCTTTCTATACTAAAGAAAAAGATAGAAAATGTCAGATATTTCACAAGGAGATATTAACATACATGGAAAAACCTTACATAACCTTGTATTAAGGTTATGTTATTATTAAGGCAGAAAATACGGCGGCCACCGTAAGAAGGGCTTACAGCAGGGGCCTCAAACTCCAGTCCTCGAGGACTGGAGTACTGTCCTGCAGTTTTTAGATGTGGCACAGATACAAAACGCTGGAATGAAATGGCTTACCGTAATAACCTCCTCCTTGTGTAGATAAGTTCTCAAGAGCCTAGCTAATGACCTAATTATTCTATTCAGGTGTGGTGCAGCAGAGGCACATCTAAAAGTTGCAGGACACCTGCCCTCTAGGACTGGAGTTTGAGACCCCTGGCTTATAGTATTCAATTATGCCACATAACTGATCAGTAGATTATTGCGAGGGAACGTAAAACCTTTTGCGAGGGGACGCAAAGGTTTTGCAAAGGGTCGCAAAAGTATTGTGAGAGAACGCAAAGGTTTTGCGAGGTAACGCAAAAGGGGAAAAAAATCCCCATGTACCCTGGAGGGCTCTATAGTTTTCTACCAAAGCTGTTCTTCCATCCAACATTCTATTAAAATGTTTGGATAGCACTCTGAACAACTAACTCCATTACTAAGGGCATCTTTTCTCCTTCTGAAGGATTTTATTTGCCATCTTCTGAACAACAGACAATATTGCATCATTAAAAATAATTAAAAATCGCTTCCATTAAAGTGCTCTGATTAAATATTCTAGCTTCTCAGAAACAAGATATTGTGTAATCATTAACTTTAAGTCATAAAAATGTGAATGAACAATAGTAAACAGTTGAACTATATCACTCTATTTATGAGGAGTCCTTTTAATATGTGAATGTGTATTTTTAAATTGAATTAGCAAAAATAATTTTACTTTTTAATTATTTTGCATGTTTACTGGACACACCTGCTAATTCCCATCCACTGTGATTATTCATACAGTCGTCTTTGCTAAGGCATTTTCTTGTTTTGTTGAAGATTTTTTGGACTTAAAGAATAATCTCCAAGACTAGACACTGCACTGAGTCAGTCTTTCTCCAGGCTAATGACAGTAAAGAGGATGTGAGGATGATACGCTTACAAACACTAAAGCTGTTAGAGTGCTGCATTAGGGGAAAAAAATCTGCAAACTGTAACAATATTACAACAGATTACATTACAGTGTTTTAGTATGTTGATCCTTAAAGTTTATATTAAATAGCAGGAAAAGCAATAAAAAACATCAGAGAAAAAAATATTCCATTTCCTTGCATGCAGTTCTGCTACCTCAGAATTAGTTGAATATTTCAAAGGCACATTTTAAGATGATGATGTGGGATATCAATAGAATAAACAGGTTTGAACTCAAACGCTAATGTATTATTTTCCTACAAAACTCACCACATTGACGTAGGCCGTGGAAGAGGAATTGGAGTTGGACCGACTATGATATAAGCCATAGTTCCCAATGAAGTTCCGTCTAACCTCTGCAGAACTGTGCCTGGAATAAAAATAAGAAACAGATATTAGTAAGGCTTTATGATCATAAGGCAGAAAAAGGGAAATTAGTATCATTTATTTGTGCTACAGATGCACCAAGAAATTAGCTTCTGTTCAGGCAACACACCATATGCAAATACTCTAGGTTGCATTGGCAACAACACTCCCTGGTTTGGAAGTTGTCCCTGAGTGAAGATTTTCCTCATCTGTGGAATGTTTGAAAATAAGTCAGACAAGGCAGCAAACTCTGTTTTGGGAGAAATTGTTGTTTCATTTTACTTTAGTCTTTTATTACAAGAGTTTATTAAAACAAATATTCAACTGTTATTTGTCATTTTTAAAAGAAAACTGGAGCTGGTCAAAAATCGACTTTGAAGATCACAGATTAAAAAAAATAAGATTACTGTTTAAAAATGGCCACAAAATCTTACATTAGTGCATTTCTGATTTGATACAGATACACACTTTACAAAAGAAAATTCCGAAAACCTCATCCACTTCCTTCAGAAAGAATGTATGTTTAAATAATATTAGATCCAATTTTGGTCTAAAACACATTGGGTTCCATTAATTTTTGAGTTGGATTATCTATGCTTTTGATTCCACTAGCAAATTTCCGCTGACATTGAAATGCTTTGTCAAGTTGAAAATAAACCAGCTTTGGATTAAATGATGGAGTTCTGATTCAAGGGTCAAACCAAGCAGGAAATCAACATGACAGACAGATAAAGGAGTATTCAGAAATGTTGGGTAGACAGTGTTTGTCTGTGCTTTCCTAGAGCTACTCCTATAAAAGGAAGGGAGAACAAGAACTGGGAGACAGTGCCCCAGTTTGTTCCTCACATTCCATATCCTCAGTGGGTTCATCGTCTATTTTTTCATAATTAATCTACCATGTCATATGAGATTGACCAAACCTTCCATAAAAAATCCTTTACTTGTTTCATGTAATTAAATATAGGCTACTGTCTGCATATTAACAAAGGTTTGATAAGTGCCTGTGTTAGAATGTTCAAATGTCAGAAGTGCTTTACTGTAATACATCCACACAGCAAATATTTAAAGGGCAAAAGACTTGAGCAAATGGGTCACACTGCTGGTTGCTTCCCCTGTGGTCAGTCTCATGAGTTTGTTAAGCCTGTTGCAACATAACTGTTACTAATTATCTCCACAAACCACAGACAACAAAATGTTAGGAGAGAGTGCCAGAACACTAAAACCTATGAAGCTGTAGTAAATCACATTATGTATAGATCAGAAAGACAGCTTCATTCGCATGTAAACACAGTTAATGTCATATAAGATCCAGTATTGCTTATTAGTTTCTTGACATATTTGCTCTCACAATGTAACTGCTGAACATCATTGAATTGAAGGTGTTCAATTCCTATTCCACTGTCCCTATAAATCACGTTATAAGCTGAGTCAGTACAGTAAGGTCAAGGCATGGGTGGTGTGCAAACAAATCTACACAAAGAGCAAAGTCCAGCAGGGCAGTGGTATTTATTCAAACACATAGCCACACTGCCACTGAAATGAAATGGTTGAATAAAAAGATTAAAGACAACGTTTAGCAAAACACCACTGCAAACTAAGATTAAAACAGTTGTATGGGAAGAGTTCAAGAAATACACCAAAAATGGGATCATAAAGGTATTACCACAGACAAATAACAGTACATACACACACATCCTGTTTCTACAAGAATTCTTCAGCGCATTGCAATTACAAGGCCAAACAATGAGACTCTGCAGCTTGTACTGATGCAAAAGTTGCTTTGAAATCATCAGAACCGACCCCCACAACAGTGCGCGCACACAGTCTTACAACCTGACTCTGCAAACATCCACAATGCTGCTGGTCACTTAACTGGTTTATTGAAGCAGCATGTTTGTACCTTGCACCAAAGCAGGCCGGCTAATGATTGTGTCAGGAGCTTATTATGCCCTTCAAGCTCACCATATACTTCTTATGCTTCTGATTTCTGAGAGGATTGCCACAACCCATTCAGTCCCTTACAAAAGTATGTACACACCTTGTTGGTCTATTACAGAGATTACAAGTAAAATACCCCGAGGTGTGTGGTTGTAGTGTCAAAATATGTGCAAAAGTTTAAGAGAATTGAATATTTAAGAAAACTCAAATTTAAGAAAGATTCAAGTCATTTCTGGTTTGTGCCCTATAAGACTCATACAGTGATTATGAGAAGTATCAATCCCCTGATAGGCAGATTTACACATTAACCAAATTCCCTCCATTTCTTGATGATTTAACTGAACTTCAAGGGGTGCTCAGTACGTTAGAACTTTTTTTTTGTATTCGTCTCCTGAGTGATATTTTCAATAACCTTTTCTCTGATCTCCTTGGAGTGTTCTGATGTCTTCATTCTGTAATAGCAGCCAGGAATATTGATTAACCAGCATAGACCTTCCCGACACAGATGTCTTTGGACTACAATCACAGCATTCAGAAAATCTCCATTCTACCCCTTGTGAGACCACTAGCTCTAATTGGTTGGACCTCTGTTGAATTAGGTCAGTCATTCTGAAGACGGTAAGTGACGCAATTACTTATTTTTGTGTCAAATATTCGTAGTTATTTTGTAAATGATTTTGTAGCAAATTGTGTTGATCGTGGTTGATTTGCAAAAATCAATGAAAAGGGTGAAACATTCAGGGAGGTGAATACTTTTTATAGGCCTTCCTTGTATTTAGTCAAACTGACTTGTCTTTGAATTATAAATCTGCTGCTTGTATAATTTACCAGATCAATATGAAAATGTATACTTTTAGACCTGTTATTTTGTCTAGTTTATGCTGTTAACACAAAAACTTTGAAACAAAAGCAGCATTTTTTTTTAAATAATGGTTTATTCTTTGGTGCTTAAGCTGAGTTTTAATTAAAAAAACAACAAAAAATCTGAAAGACGGTTTATAACATAACTTAGTACAAAGTAACCTCCTAACAACACTGGCATTAATTCCTTTCTGCATGTTTTATCAGTCCTACAAAGACCAAAATGACTCAACCTACAATTCAATACAAGTCATGTACAAAATGTATAATTTGTAGGCACAAAATCTTCCAGGCATGCACAAGGGAGATTGTTAGGTCACAAACAATGACTGACATTAGGGCCCTGTCTATAAAAAGACCTGGGAATGAAAACTGTAATCAGCTCTTGCCAGTAGAACCAAGCTGACATTATTTTACCACTGGTAAGCAAACAGCTTGTGACAGCAGGCAACAGCTGTTTCTCTCTTCAGCGGGCCTCTCCCTGGGCATCTTTTGTCACATAAAACCTAAGCTCAGTCAAGAGGATAAAAACAAAAGCTTTGGATTTTGTCATTTTACCAAAAGCAGCTTGCATCGAAACTTCTGGAAAAAAAAACATGAGTTCTTGTGAGGATCCAAACCCAGAGTCAAGACTTCAAGTGAAAAGTATTTGACAATCAGAAGAACATCTGGAGCTTTTGGATGACAGGACAAGAAATCTATAAATGAGGTCAAAACTCCACTGCCAAATGAAAAAAAAAGTGTAACCACTTTGGTCTAAAAAAGCTGCTCCTGGGAAGTTAAACCTCATCAAAACACAAAATCTCTGCCTTACTGCAAATCTATGAAAATAGTCAAAGTGGCACTCTCTAAAACATACACTTCATCACTGTTCCTTCAATGACATGATGTCATCTGAACTTAAAAAGAAAGTAGTAAAAACATCACTTTCAACAAATGAGAGACACTACATAATTATATGATAATGTCAATCGGTCATGTTCACAAGTTCCGCCTCCAAAACCAATGAGTCTGTCTATAACACCTCATTTCTACAAGGTATTTTGTTAATCTCTGTAATATTTTATATGTAATAGCGATGTAACAATTTCAAAATTTTGCATCAAGTGTTTGTATTGTAAGTGAACTTTTACCATATTTATCAATATTGTCATCAGAAATGTATTGCAATAAACATAAAAGTCACAATAAAGAAATTCACAAATGAACTACAGTTTTTTATGGCAGTGGGTTTCTGACATGTGCGACATGGGCAACCGCCGGGTGGCATCTTGTGGGGCCTAATGCATCCTCCAAGTCTCAGACTGGAGGACCCGTCCCTGATATCTGAAATCACTACCTTGCTCCAGCACTCACCACTCTGTATACAGTGGACTCAGTTATAGTCAATAGAGCAGGAATCAGCCTTTTCCTGACCAATATTGATTATGAGATCTGACCTGCTAATTCTGGCCAATCTCAATGTTGTTTTTCAGGACAATAAGACATACAAGCTCATCTTTTTAAACAGACAGATGGATCTTTAGAGAATGGAACAAGGAATGATGTTTGATAATGCAGATATTTTTATGCTCCATTTTTGTTCTGAATAAATAATCAGACGTGAAAGATACTTATTTTCCCATTCTGTCAAGATTTTTTCAGACCATGTGGGAGCCTCATGGCAATATACTGGGCACGTGCAATAGAGCAAAGCATTTTTAGCAATAATTGCAATGTATGCACAGCTTTCATGTGAAATATTTATGGCATGTAGACCATGTCCTTCACCTTTCCCTAGTTTAGTTAAACTTCAAACTATTAAGCTTTAAGATTTTAAGAACTCGCTTGTGAAATCCAGTGCTGTGCATGAGATTGTCACTGGAGGACAAATTCCTAAAATGATCATCTGTTGTCAAAGTGGTGAGATTTCCAAAATGTGTCAGGACATTTTCCATGAAACCTCATCTCAGCATATGCTGTAGGCCTAAAATCATCTACATTGCATCTGCGTAGAAACAAGCTGGGAACTTTTGGTTATGTCACACATGGCAGGCCTACACTTGCTGTTTGAGTGTATGGTGGTTTCCTGTCAGCGTTTCTGGCATCATTCCCAAACCTCTCCTTCAAGCTGAATGTGAACCATCACTGCTTGTTTAGGATTTTTGTTTTATAAAATGTTTGTAAGTTGCAAATGTGGTGCTTTAAAGTGTGTTTTACATACAACTTCATCCTACTACCACATATTTAGGTACTTGTAAATCAGATATGATTTTGAATTAACATTTACAGTTTCCCTGAGGCACAGAAACATTTAACATATTTCTTAAACCGCTCACAGGCTTCTTAGTGACACACATTAAAAAAGGTAAATCTCCTTGGGAGAATGACTTAAACCTTCTACTTTACACAATGCTAAAGGATTTATTTCTTTAAATTGTGAGTTTAACATTTGCCCACTTACCCGTCTGTTGCTGTTTCAGCTGTTGCTGAACTGGAGAGCTCCTTCAGTGACAGACTGCTGCATCTTAGGTGCACACAAGTGCTTTATTGCAGGTCCTGCCTTCAAGCACCTATATGATTTTATTACCATGACTGTTCCCAACAAACTCAAAACGTTATTGCTGTTATATGCAGTTTTTGTCATTTTAGATAACATCCACATTATCTAAAATAACAGGAATAAATAATGCTGTTTTATCATTTTTTTTCACAAACATGGATATCATCTGCATTTTTGTGTCTTTAAATCACCCCATTCAGCTGCACAATTCATTTAATCTGAGGATGCTATTTTAATAATTGTACAGAATTTTTTTTCTTATGTTGTAAATTTGTTCTTGATGCACAGTTTTGTTTTATTTTTGTTTTTTTTGGGGGGGGGGGTTTGCCTTAGTGTGAATATACTACATGTTCCAACTTACTTTAATTTGCTGCTGTGACATCGAAATTTCTGTAAAACAAACCAAGTAAGAAATATAACAGCAATAATCTTTTGACAATAACGGATATTTCTAATCTGTTAAGGTCATACATAGAAACTAACCTACAACACTAAACCTGAAACTGGCCCCTACATTCTCCAGCAGAAATTGAGAATGTAGGGGCCAGCTACTCCAAATATAAGATATCTGCTCCAAATATAAGAAGATATTTTCTACAAGAAATTAGAAATATTTAATGGTGCACAGATTCTTCTTAAAAGTTTAACATAATAAAAGTGTTGGAATTATTTAATTTTATTCAGTTAATGGTTTATTATTTAAATGTATAGATTTTTTTAATCTATACATTTTTTAAAATAATTTATCAAACATCCATCAATTTGCTGCTTACTTCCAATTATCTGTAAAACAAACCAAGTAAGAAATTACAATAATTCTGCTCTAAAGACAATATAAAAGTGGCTGAATGATTGTATTTCTTTCCATTGCTTGAATAATCATCTTGTTTGTTTGTTTGTTTGTTTGTTTATTAAATTTTAGGTTTTGTTTATATTTATTCAATTTGTATAATATAATATTATTTTAAAAACACAAAGACTTTTATATCATTTTAACTTTTTTTCCATTTAATTATCTTTCAAACAGATCTGAAGTGAGAGAAATTCCTGTCCTCTAAACTTTATGCACTGTAGCCTTAATGTAAAAATAATAACACTTTGGGGGAAGACTTCTATTATTTGCCAGTGAATTCCTAAAATATAACTGCTAATGTCTTAGATCAATTTAAAGATGTAAACAAAACTATTAGTTGTACTCCTAACGAGTCAGCTCCTGAGGGAGTTTGTTCTGAAAACTGTCTGCAGTCGTATTCATTTGTCTACAAGAGGAGTGTTTCCTTAAACCTTAAAATCCTTCTCCTTAGAATCAAAGTTCTCTCTTTAAATCTAAGCCAAGAAGAAAACAGGAGATTATGAAAAGCAGACTGGCATACACAAGAGAAGTGAGAGGACCAAATAGATGGCCCCCACTGCGTGTCTCATCCTATCATGTGTCTCCAGACTTAATGGGTCTTATTGCTATCAGCAACATCACAACTCAACTTCCTCTCGAAGGGAGGCACACACTAACATAGCCATCATTTGCAAGAATTGTGTCGCTGGAGGCTTCAAGTGAAAACCAGGGTCCAAAAGAAACTTTCATAAAAACAAAGGCAGAATTTGCTTAAAGTCTCTTGGATTTGAAGAGATATGTTTATTTCAGTCTTTTACTAAGAAGTACCAGAGCGGCCCACCAACAGACCCGGTGGTCAACAGATGACATCTGCCGAAAACCCACAGGAAATCAGATGAAACACAATCCAGAACCCCCCTCTCCACTTAGAAGTATTGAACAATAGAGGCTGCATGCCCACAGCTGTCCTCACACCTGTTACCATATGCTCTTAAATCACATCAAGTTCAAATGGAGATTATTAAATATTTACTACTTTTTCCAGCTAAACTCAGCAGTCATCTCTTTTGTTATGAATGTCTTGCATTTGTTAACAGGCAAACTTCTTCTCCGTTCCCCTTTTTTCGGTGTCTATATCAAGAAACACATTTCCTGTCCTAACACTGAAAAGTGAAGTGATACGAATGAGTGATGGTGTGTTCTCAGTTTGCAGGATTTCCTTCGCACACGCTGTGCTGATAGAAAGATTTGGAGGCAAGGAGATGCTCCTGAGACTATAGAATATTTATGGGGTGTATAAACAAAAGATTGTTTCAGCCTGATAAGCACAATGAAACCATGTCTATAAATGTGTATCAGTATAAATTATAAGAAAAAGACATTTCCAAATTACTCCAACTGTAGAGTTTCAACTTGTGTCTGCTGTTCCTCTTTGTGACTGGCTGGCTTATTTTCCAAGTTCCCTTTGGGTTATTGCTGTATTTAGCAGCTATTTCACCAATGCACCCAAAGATTAAAATTAAATCAATGAGATATGTTTATTTCTTTCATCAACTTCAACTTCTAAAAGGCCCCTTAGAGTGACCACTGCTCTCAAAGCAACATAAAAACCGATTACAGTTCACAGTTAAACTCAGGGACAAAAGCACTATGTGTGGAAGCATGTTCTGTGGGCTGACGAAACTAAATTTTAAGTGTTTGATAATCTTTTCTACATTTTGAGAAGAAAAGGGAGAACTTGCATGACTTAGAACACCTCCCCAACTGTCAGGTATGAAGGGGAAAACATCATGTTGTAGGTGTGTTTTCCTGCAGGAAGGACTAGTGCACCTCACAAAACAGATTGTATCATGAGGAGACATCATTGTATGAAAATATTGAGACAACATTTCAAGATAAGCTTAGGCAAAAAATAGCTCTTCGAAATAAACAACTGTGCAAAACACACAACCAAATTAGTTACAAACAGGCCTAAGGAAATAAAGGTTTTAAAGCTGCCATCATAAAGTCCTAATCAGCAACACCCAGAACATTTCTGGGTGTTGCTGAAAATGTGTGTGTGAGCACGGTGGCTAACAAAACTGACTCACTCGCACCAGTTCTGTCATAAGAAATGACACAACTACGGTAAACTTGTGAGAAGCTTGTGGAAAGATATTCAAAATGTTAGACCCAAGCAACACAGTTCAAAGGTAAATCTAGAAAAAACTAAGGAAAGGTATGCCAACTTCTGACCAACATGCTGCCAGATAATCGAGCGATAACTATGAGACAATTTCCAAACAGTCTAAATCTGATCTAAAATGAGAAAAGATTATTTATAAGAGGTAAAAATGTATAACAGTTGCCAAGTAGCTAATTCATCCTGAAATCAGACTTTATGTGGTGTCTAAATATTATGCTTAACACATAAAGCCTGACAACTAATTCTTGGCTAAAAGTGGGTCATCAACACAACAACAAGCTGAATGAAATGCTGTGGCGCGGCTAAACCAGAAAACCTCAAAGAACCAAAATAGTGTTTTAATAAAGAGTAGGCCAAAAGTGTCCTTATATAATGTGAGAGCAGGATAGTCATACAGAAGAAAATCTTTTTTGTTGTAATAACATTTTACACCTCATAGACTTTATCTTGCTTTATTTTAATCCATCTTAGTAGTTTGCAAACAGGTTTACCTTCAACAGTAAAACAAAATCCACAAGGAAGTGGCACTACACTAGTCAGAGGCACCATTGTCCTGTGACATGGCCATGGATGTGATGGCAGAAAAACTGATTGTCTGATTCATGGGTATTGGTCAAGATACCAATACCCATAGAATAGAATAGAATAGAATAGAATAGAATAGAATAGAATAGAATCCTTTAGCTGTCCCTTTGTGGGAAAATGTAGTTGTAATCACAGTGATAAACAAATAAAAAAGAAACTAGTACTATCAAACAAAAAGGTAAAATAACTAGAATTCTAAATAAATAGCAAATGTAAAAGATGTAAAGTCTAAGGAATGTACAGATGATTGGGATAAAATAAAAATAAAAAGTACAAAATGTGCTGTTTAATTGTTGATTATTGAAACCTGTGTAAGAAGAGCACAAATGTAAACAGCTTATTGAGTGAGAAACAGCTGCAGGGAGGAAAGACCCACAATAATGCTCTTATGTCCGTTTAAGATGCAGAAGCCTGTTACTAAAGGAGCTCTCCAGTGCTGTAACATGCAACGAGTGGGAGAGATTGTCCAGGAGGGAGTTCCTATTCTTTACCCTTTACCACATCCATTAGGTCGAGAGGGGAATCCTAGGACTGACCTGGCCTTCCCGATCAGTAATCAAATTGCATTATAGTACCAATAGTATTAGCGCTTGCTCAAGCAACAGCAGATGCATGAATAGTTTAACATATAAGTTTGCAGCCTTTATCAGAGGTTTCCTTATCTCATATTATATTTCCTCTAGCTTCTTTGCACTATACCATCTCCAAACAGATCACAAGGAAACATGTGGGACTACATTCTAGAAAGCATTCCTGGAAGAAATGAATTCTCCATTATCTGACAACTTTTCTCTACCTAATTTTTACAGATTTGCTCAATGATAAGAGTTTACCAGCCCTCTCTTATTAAGTTGTTTTTAACTTAATAAGTTAAAAACAACTTATTAAGTTGTTTTTAACAACTTAATAAGTTGTTAAAAACTTAACAACTTATTAAGTTGTTAAGTTAATAACAACTTAATAAGTTGTTATTAACATACCTTTGACAGAAAGGTATGTCAAATACCTTTCTGACATGAGGTATTTGCAGTGCTCTAAAGAGGAAAACTATACCTCCAACTTTTTTACACTATAGCTTATTTCATTGGGATTTTATGTGAGAGGTACACAGTGCACAGTCAGCAAAGGAAACAGGTACATATTTTTTAAGCAAATAAAATGTAGAAATGCTTTGCCAGCATATCATATTTACCCCCACTTACTCTGACACCCCTAAATAAACCTTAAGGCGCAACTAACGGCCTTCTGAAGTCACCAAAATAGTAAATGTGAGTCTACCTGTGGTTAATATCAGTATAAATACAGCTGTTACGCGAAGGCCTCAGAAGGTTGCTAGTGAACAATAGAGAACAAACAGTACCATGAAGATCCAAAAACCACTGTAGACAAGTTAGAGGTGACGTGAACAAACTTAAACCAGGTTAAGATAAAATAATCTATGGAAGGGCGTGCCGTGGTGGCGTAGGGGATAGCGCGACCCACATTTGGAGGCCTTGAGTCCTCGACGCGGCCGCCGCGGGTTCGACTCCCGGACCCGGTGGCATTTGCCGCATGTCTTCCCCCCTCTCCTTACCCCATTCCCGTCAGCCTACTGTCAAAATAAGGGACACTAGAGACCACAAAAAGCCCCCTGGTGGGGAAAAAATAAAATAAAATAAAAAAATAAAATAATAATCTATGGAACAACTGAAATAAGAACACCTTCGTTGAGAGAAAGCTACCGGATTCCTGATTTAAAGCAACATAAAACATTATGAAACTGCAACAACTAAACATCTCTTAACTGCTAATCGGTGCAAACTGCAGAGTTTTATTGAATTCAAATGGTTCAGAAAGGCCTAATGAAACTACACAGTCAATGCATAAATCTGTTCAAACACCTTGCACTGCTACAGTATCACATGGTCCAGCCAGCCCAGATGCTGGCTCATCACTGCATTCAGGCTTTGGCCCAACTTCTCTCTGATCTCCCAACCGCTGAGCTCAGCTCTGCACAGCGCAGCACAAAAACAGAGAACCACGATTTCTCCTGGCTATTTCAATCAAGAATGCAGCTCTACTATTACTGTGCATGGGGAAACAAAGAAGAGATCCCACTGACAAACTCTTTCATTTGCAAATACTGCAGAGAATTATTACTTTCACTGCAACAAACCAAAAGGGAAAAAAGAAAATACTTTGGAATCAATATGAAGAAAACATAACCCCTCCTCTATATCCACTTTCACAATGTGAATGAACTCCAGTGCACTGTCAGACTTCTGCAATATTACACAAAACACACAAGCTTTTGAGTCACTGCAGGTCTAATCATAATAGAAGTCAAAAACAGAGAAGGAATAGGAAACAATAGACTTCCATATGCATACTTCCTTCCCACCTGGTCAGCTTCACAGTAGGAACTATGATCACACATCCCTCATTTATACCAATTCTCTGGACTTGTCAGAGCTAAATCACCACAGGAAATGATCACATTAGAATCTGCATGGTCAAGGAGAGGAAATGACACTCATGGACACATGTAAAGCACAAGGTTTGCTTCCTAAATTTATACCATTATCTGGGACAGAAAAAAATATCTAAATAAGAGTGAACTGATGAAAAATAACATTGTCAGTATTACCAAGCCTGTTGTAACAGGTCTTAATAAGGCTTCCAGTAAAGTTGTAGAAACGTAGGGACAGTTGAAAGCCCTTCAGGCTGCCTTTTTCCGGGACAGAGTGAAACAACCTGCAGCTTTTATTATTCACAACATGTGGCTGCCTGCTCCGCGCTGAACAAACTGCACCCTCCCATCGTTTCTCTGCAGTTTTGCATTCACTCTTTTCATCCCGAAGGATCAAAAACAAATCATAAGGTTTTAGTTTTCCCTTACCTGTTGATCTTCAGAGCGAAAGCCCGTCGCTCTGCGCTGCCGAGAGAAGCCATGCGCGGGTCTGAGGTCCAGTCCAGCGGATCCGGCTGTGGTGTTTCCTGGCGGTGTCGCCTCGCCCACCTCCTCGCTGTCACTGCTTCCCCTCCTACTGCTCAACTGTCAGAAGCTCATTTGAGCTGCGGCGGCGGCGGCAGCTGTCCGGGGTGGAAACTTCCGCATGTGCTTTGAGGTATCCCGTCGAGGGAGTAAGTGCGAGATAGAGGGAGTCAGACTGACACCGGCGGCGAGGGAGAAGGAGGAGGAGGAGGAGGAAGAAGAGAATGGGACAGACAGGATGGATGCATGAGGCACATGCGCTCCCTCGCTGCTGACATGAGCGTTACCAGAAAATTATTTATTTATTTATTTATTTATTTATTTATTTATTTATTTATTTATTTACTAGGTTGATTTATTTGAAATGATTTAATCCAGTCCTCAACACAGCTAGACTAAAATACTAAAATGTCAAACATGTTACCTTCTCAAGAGGAGTTTTTGCGATTAAGCGCAGTTTTTTTCCCCCCCAACTCAAACAACTGTCTCTATATATTTAGTACAAACCGCTTACAAAAAATAGCTAATTTGTCATCTTGCTCTGCCTTGAATACAAAAGAGTAGGCTACCACAGAAATGT
>CAEFZX010025880.1:0-17991 GCA_903066825.1 Alfaro cultratus
ATATATATATATATATATATATATATATATATATATATAAAGGTTTTCTAACATGTCAGATTCCAACTTCTATTTTAATAGAAATCAAACCTAAAAGTGAAGAGTCAAACCATCCCACACACTTACAGTATTCCCTTTATTATATTTAACATTTCGTGAAGGCCATTTCTTTTCCCTCCTACCCATCTTCTGGGCTCCACTGGATGTTTGAGCCAAACAGAGCCATTTATTAAACTCTGGCTCGGGTTTACAGAAGACCCGTTTTGCGTGTGTGGGAAGGAGACGCGGAGGATGTACGCTGCAGCTGTCGAGGGCTCGCCTCTTATAGCACAAAAGATAAGCATGAAGGTAGCCAAGAACCACCGCTGCAAGCCCCAAACTAAAACAGACAAGAGATTTGAGCGAGAGAAAAGGAACAAAAGTAATCCTGAAAGAAAGAGCGGGGAACACAAAGAGACCGAGATGCGTCTGAAATGCAAACATAGCAGCTTCATAGTATTACATGGAAATGTCTTCATCATTGACAAAGCTTTACAGAACATCCTTCTGCTATGGGATAGTACATAAAGGAATTTATCACAGCAAATCAAATTATAGCTCTATTATGAACTTTTGTCACTTCAACACTAAATATGCAAAAAGCTCTAAAGGTTTTTGAATAGAGAAGCAACAGAATAATGGAAAATCTGACCTATTTGGGAGTTTTCTGCATATCTGCTTAAGTTCAAAATTATGCTACCTAACACTCAATCTCCATAAAAGGTCAAGCTGAGTTCTTCCTTTGTCACATCAATGTAACTTTTATTTTGCAGTCCCGATATTATCATAGTTAAACAAAATGTATGCATTTTAAACTTTAACTTTACAATCTTCAGAATCATACCGAAGATGGTCACAATGAAATTATTTTATTTTTAGGTAGACACTCCAAAACTGGTTCAGATTGCATTAAAAATCCAACTAGTGGCAAACAGAAGCAGTACTTATTAATCACTGTACTGAGTTATGAAACGCAGTGAGGATTAGTGTTTCACTGTCGATACACTCGTCTCACACTCCTCGATATCAGTGTTCATGGAAAAGCCCCTCAGGGTCGGAGTTCATGGCTTCTTCACTTCTTACGTAGTTTCTTCTTCTGGCTCCTCTTCCCAGCTTGTTGTGCTGCTCTCTCTGCTATAATCTGCTGGTACTTCCTTTTATTCTTTCTGCATCGAGAAAAGAAAACTGCATTTTATGTTTCTGTTTTTAAAAGTCTGATACAATAAAAACTAGAAAAATGGGCATTTCTTGTGAAAATGAAGTGTGAATGGTGAAAGCAGAATGTTTTTGGAGAAAAGCGGAAGGAGTGATAGTATGAGGGAATGAAAGAGGGTCTGAATTGGAGTTTAAATTCATCATTCCAATCAAATTATGACCAAATTAGGATCATTCCCTAATTCGGAGTGAACCTAATTCATTCCAAATTAGTTATGAGACAGATAATCTGTCTTCTCCCTGTGGTCCAGCTGCAATCTGTGGAAATACACCACTTGTTCAGAAACAGCCAATAAGAGGCAGGAGGAGGATCTAACGCTGTCAATCACACGTGTGTACACGCTGGTCATGTCCTCCCTCTTGCTCTCTGTATGCTACAGCTGGTTCCCCACACTGATCTGCAGCCCGGCTCTGATTGGTTGTTTCTGACCGGGAGCAGCGAATTTCTGTTGAACATGAGATTTTTTTCCCCAACACGTTTTCAAACGTTTACTCTGAGATTTTACCTCCGCAATAAAAGATTAGGGTTTTTTTCCACAGGGTACATTGTGAAAACAAGAAAAAAAGAAGTCAAATGTAACACTGAAGTTTATTCCTTCATGAGTTTAACTTACTGCCTGAACTCGGCATCATGCAGCAGCTCCTCCACCATGGTTCTCTTCCTCTCTTTCTTGGGAATACGGGAATGATAGAAATCAACTGGGCTGTCCACCACAGTGCCCACCTGTCAGACATGTAGAATAAGATTAAAGAATCTTATCACCACAGACTGTGACATTGTAGAACAACTTTTGAAATTAATGAAAATCTGTGCATTTTTGTAAGGACTCTGAGACGCCAGTAAACAATGACCTGGAAATATTTGGGGAAGCCATCTCTGTCATTCTTCTTGTAGAACCTCTTGGGATCCAGGGAGCCTCTCATCTTCAGGACCTGAAGGTCCCCTTTCAACTCCTGGGTAACCTCTGGAGCTTTCATACCAAACCAACCATCTCCCGTTGATTTTGCCCTCTCTGCCTAAAAAATAAATGGTCGGTTCAAAACAAGCTTCATTGATGGAGAGCTTACCAGACTTCAAAAATGCTTAAATTGTTCAAACTAAGGGCTAACCTTTTAAAACTTACTCTGTTTTTCAACTTTAAGGCTTGTTTAGATTCACTGTAGGGAGGCACTGCATCCTTCTTCTCAAAGTCCGGGCCGATCACGCTCTTCTTCATCACCTGTGGAGAAGCACAAAAACTGCCATCCTGAACACGTCTCTAAAAACAGCTCAGAGTAAAACGGGTCAAAGTCCAAAAACTTGGACAGAAACTATAAACATTATCTGAATAAATATGACGTTCATTATTCATTCTGCACCTCAGCTCACCTTCAGAGAAACAGAGTAAGAAAAATCAATCAGTAATTTACCTCTCCCAAGCTCTTCTTTTCCTTCAGTTTTTGCAGTAAGCTGGAGACGGGTTTTGATTTGCTGCCATCGAAACTGATGTATAAACCCCCGAGCTCCTTCACCCTGAGGCCGGGGTCAATACGGGTGGACATCTCTGTCCTGAAATTAATAGGCATAAAGAAAATTCCTCAGGAGGCACAACCACATCTCATTCCCCACCGCCGTACGGCTGTGATGTAACCAGGAGGCTCTGCAGTCCTTTACATGACCAACCCATTTAAGAAAATAATAAACTCCCCAAACATATAATCAAGTGAGCAGGTTGCTCTCTGAATGAAGCACCTTTCACAGTGACAGGTAAGTGTTGCTACAATTCAGTAGAAATCTCTGTCGCACAAACCACTCTTGCAAGGATGAGTAGCAAAAACTTAGGTAAGCATTCCCTAAAACTTGGATAATTAACCCTAACCTGCACTTTTATGGGCAGCTGCTGGTCTATTATCTACAAACAGAGATCTGAGTATCCAGGTATGAAGCTTTTGAAACAACAACAGGGACATATTGCAACTTAGACGAAAAACAACGTATTTGACAATCTTGAAGTAGAAAATGATTTTAGAAGTGATAGAAATGAGATGTGAGTTAATATATTACAAAAACTGCTAGTAATAGTCTTTAAAATGTTTCCTCTGGCTTCAGTGGGTAAATGGACCTTTTAGTCATCATGACCATTCAAAATGCTTTAAACTAGAGCCACATTCACCCATTCACATTCTCAAACATGCACACATTCAGACACCCTACTGTACACTTGCACCCTTATTAGCGTAGCTTTTCTTAAATTAAGACATAGAGGTATTCTGATCATTTTCTCCACTTCAATATTGCTCATTAAAGACTCCATAATTTGTGCATTTTGAATTTCTAAAACCTATACAAAGCTATTCCGCTAATTCTAAGTCATATTTTCCCATGTTGCCCGAAGTCAGAATTAGGATTTTTTTTTTTTTTTTTTGTGGTTGGATGTGAGTAAAATTAAAATCTATAATCTATAATGATTGCCTGAAGTCCCACCCTCTTTCTTCATTGAGTCTTGGGACGGTTTTGCATGTGTGTGACGCTGTGCAACACCGAAAACATCAAAAAAGATGAAGGTGATCTTTTTCTTCACCTCTGCCTTCAAACTGGAATAATCTGTTTCACTTACAACTGAGAGCTTCTGCTAGAGAACAAGACTTTTGAATCCTCGTCTTCATCCTCGTGCCCCTCTTCGTCGATGAACTCTTCATCGTCCGATTCAGCTCCTTTATCCACATCTTCCTCTCTGACGTACTGCTGGTCAGCATCTTGTCCGGGTCGAGTGTCGATCATAAACAGACCCTCCACCGCGGACGTCGAGGCTGCCTCGGACATGTTAGAAGGCTCTCTTCGTCTTTCCTCTCTGCTCCCCGAATCGTCTTCATCAGACATCAGGTCCTCGTCTTCGTCATTGCTGCTGTCTAGCAGGCTGATTGTTTTCTTTTTCTGGACAACATCCTTAGATTTCTGCTCCGAGTCAGACTCTACCGTGACCTTTACCTTCTGGCTCGCTGTCACCTGGACTTGCAGTTTTTCCTCCTCACTGGGCCTGGTTTCCTCCTCCAGAGGATCATCTGCTGGGGTGGGATGGATTCCTGCAACTTCCTGCTTCTCCTCCTCTCTCTCTGCCATATCAGAGTCCATCTCTCTTATTACTGGAGCAGACTGAAGACTCTGCTCTGGCTCTGATGGTGGTACCGTTTCCTGTATCATCTCCATCTCTGAGGCCTCTCCAGCTTTGCTTTCATGGGACAGCTCCTCCTGCAGGTCTTTGGTGATCACTGCAGGCTCAGTCTCGTCACACACTGACCCTGGGAGCTCCACATCTTCTAATGGATCCGTTTTCTCCTTTTCTGCTTTCTCATCAGCTCCACTGGAAGTGAACACCATGCTTTCCTGTTCTCTAGATGTTTGGATCGTTTCTTCCTCTACCAGAGTGCGATCTGCATCCTCTCCAATCACTGTGCTTTCTAACTTAGAATCATTCAACAAGCTCTCCTCTTCACCTGCTTCTTCACTTTTTTCTAAAGCGACACTGCTGGGCTTTGTGGACCGTCTGGATGTTGGAGCTCTCCGACTGCTGGACTCTCTGCTTCCCGCTGATGAATTTGCTTCCACCTCCTCGGATTCTGAATCCACAGTGGATTTAGACACAACAGTCTGGGTTCTGGTGCTCAGACTGTAGGTTGGCCCAGACTCAAACCCGTCAGAGTCGCAATCTGTTTTCTTATCGTCATTCCCAGTCAAAGCTGCTTTCCCTCTTGTTGGTTTGCTTCGTCGAGTCGCCCTGGTGGGGGACTGGGAGCTTTCGGACAGTTCGTCCAGGTGGATGGGAATAGGACAGAGTTGCCTCCTGAGCCTTCTTCCTGAGATGCTGGACGCGCCGCTCTCGGCCTCTGAGAGCTCAGAGTCTTCGATGTGTTGCCTTGCAGATGATCGGGTGTGAGCAGATTTCCTCTGACTTCTTGTAACTCTCTGAGATTCGGACTCGGCTTCCGGTGCCGTTTCCTCTTTGCCATGTGCTGCTTTCACCGAGCCAGACGTCTGAGGCCTTCTTCTTGTGCTCCGTCTGCTGCCAAGTCCAGGTCTGGCCCCAGACACAGCCGACGAGCTGGACTCCACCTCGGACGTCTCATGGTCCTGATCCTTCTCGCGGAGCGCTCTCGTCCTCGCTCTGGTCAGCGTTACTGGCGGCTCGGAGTCCGACACCCCAGAGCAGAGGGACTCCACGTCAGACGTGTCCTCTTCGTGGTCGGAGCCCACTGGAGTGCAAGGCTTCTCCGGGCTGTGGAGTCTGGAGGCTCTGGTGCATCTCCTCTTGTTGGAGGTGGCAGGAGTATCTAAGGATCCTCCTTTGTTCTTCTCCAGCTGGCTGGAGGTCTCTGTGAGGGTCTGCTGGCATTCCTCCTGCTGAGCCCTCCTGGTTCTTCGGGCGGTGGAGGGCGTGGCCTGTTGAGCACAAGAAAAACAGCTCATAGCAAACATGGTTTACAGGTACA
Source organism: Alfaro cultratus (assembly GCA_903066825.1). Classification (NCBI taxonomy): domain Eukaryota; kingdom Metazoa; phylum Chordata; class Actinopteri; order Cyprinodontiformes; family Poeciliidae; genus Alfaro; species Alfaro cultratus. The sequence continues at coordinate 5,722 of CAEFZX010025880.1, forward strand.
TTGCAATAAATTAGATTATCATTGAAAACTGTCACTCAGACTTGTATCTTACTAGGACTGGAACAAGCGATTATTTTTGTAATCCATAATTTTGACGATTAATTGATTAATTGGGTAAAACAATTGGCACATTCTGCAGATTTAACCACTTAAACCTTTCTTTACAAAATATTAGAAACACATTAATAGATGCAGAAAAACCAACAATTCAATTTCTTTTTCAAATAATAAAATGAACATAACCAAGATTCCTTTAATAAATTTGAACTCGGTGAAACTAAAACCGCTTGAGGAGTTTTGTGTAAAACAAAAGCATTTTTATTATAAATGCAAAATGTAGATAATTTTTCTTACAGTGTAAGACCTTTTCAGCAAATGGTCTTTTTTTAATTATACACTCCATTAACAGACTAATTGATTACTGCATTAGTTGATGATTATTTCAATAATCGATTTGTCACAATTCATCCGGTTAATCATTTCAGCCCTATATATCTTACACATTACACACTTACAAATTCCAAAGAATTAGTTCTATCAATTTAAATGATTTTTGTTAACAGCAAATTAATCTCAAAATGTAGTTTCACATAAAATGAGACTTATGGGGATTTAACAGTTGTCAAGCAGAGAGAGGGTAAACCTCAAAACAAGGTGTCTTTCTTGTTTACCTTCTTTCTTGTACATATTGCAGACCTTTTCAAGTTAAGCTTTCTAGACTTCTCCATGTTTCATTTATAAAAGCAAGAAGGGAAAGAAAGTAATAAGGTAAGAAAAGGATAAGGAAGGTAAAAATGAATAAGATGGAGGATAGGAGAAAGGAAGATTATTAATTTACTAATTAGAGTCAAATTAAAATTTTAAGCTGAAAGAAAAATTTTAACAAACTGATTTTAAACAAACCTTCAACACTGGGCTCTTTCACTCTCAATAAATGTGTCCATTTGTTGACTAAACAAATTTGTACGTTTCTTCATAAAGTTTTCCCCCTAATATTGCAGAAGATCCTCATTTGGTACTTGTAATTTATTCGTAGCTCGTTGAGAGGCATGTATGTTCCGAACTGGGGGAAAATAGTGAGGATGAAATAATCTAATTGGAGGAGCAGCTTTCAGTATTTTCCGAGACAAACTCTTTACACGAATCTTCCACCTGAATGGGTTTTGCAACTCGTGCCGTTTGGTTCACAAAGCGTGTTTAGTTCCCAGCAGCTTCTGTTATAAAAGTGTTTGTAAACTCGGATCACCTCCTATCTGTCCACGTGAGGCTTCGGCAGAGACACACGCGCGAGGACACCGGCAGCCACGTGACTGCTTTAAATCGCCACCGATCAAACATCCACAGGGCCTCCACCAGTTCCCAGCTTCAAATACACATATCTACTATACGTACCTGGACAACTGGCTGCTTTTCCTCTGCTCTTTTAGGGGAAGAGTTCACGTACGCTCCTCTTCTGGTGGCCACCATCTTGGACACGATATTCTACTGTCACTTCCGGGTCCGGGGCAGACCTGAGTAATCGATGCGCGGAGAAAAGCAACAGGCCTAGTAGATAAACACATCAGTTTTTGTTTTCCTCTGTTCAACAATCCCGTGTTCTTATTGTTATAGGGCTCTGATTTACTTTTGGAAAATCTTGACGTCTTGTAAATCCACTTAATGATAATCATAGTAAATTGTTTATTCTGTTGAAGTCTGAATGTGTGTTTCTCTGTCAGCAACACAATGCCAAGTTTAAAGAAAAATACTGAAAAAAAAGAGGCATCAACAAAACTTCTATTTGGATTTCCCAGGTCTTTTTTAAAACTTAAACATACTAATAATACATTTATGTGGAGATATGTTCAAAGCAAAGACGCTCAAAATACTGAACCTGGGACTAGCAGAGAACAGAAGGAAGACAATCAGGACACAAGACATACAAGAATGGAAAAAATGGCAGAAAAGAAGTGAAGAGCATGGAAAAATTTAGGACAGGTGGATGGAAGAATCAAAGGAAGGACAAAACAAGGAGGAAAATAAATTAGTAAAGATGGGGAATAAAAGGAAAGAAGGGAAAAATGTAGCTCCTGTTGAAAGGAAAGAAAAAAAAGGGTTTATTCAATAGCCTAAAAAAAAAATCAAAGGAACACTAAAGAAAGGAAGAAAAGCAGCAAATAAAGATAATGACATGGACACAAACTTAAAAAAGAGGGGAAAGCAAAAACATGGAAAGAAGGAAAGAGAGTAAGAAAATTACAGAAGCAGGAAAAGATGAACAGAGAAAAATAAGGCTGGACACAAATATGTAAACATAAAAACCAAAGGTAAACAAAGAGACAAAAAAAGACTCCAGGAATGAAGGAAATTAAGAAGGTTAACAGGAAGGACACCACCACATTGTGTAGGAGCCCTGGGAGTAGTGTTAATGTTTTAACACACCTTTAAATAATTTATTATACAACTTGTTATTGTTGAAAACCAAGTTAGTGTAAAACAAGTTGTTAAACAAGCTGATTAGGATAAATTTAAATATATCACTTTATAATAATTATATTTCATACAGATTTATTTAAACATGAAAACGTCTTCTCTCGCTTTAAGATCGATGAGTAAAAAAACACGCACTTTCATCACTTTATTTAAGCCAATTCATAATATACAGATAAAACATTTTAAATATGTTGATAAACTGAATTTTCAGTCATGGACCTCATCTAAGAACAGTTGTATTTAATAAAATAAAAACTAATTGTCCACCTCTTCTTTGTGTGGAGTCTCCAGTGCTGTAATCACAACATATAAAGGACACAAGCCTGCTAGTTAATCTCATAATATTGCTTTACTTTGCCTCAGATTAGTTTTCTGTGCATGAGCTGATTGAACATATCATTGTAGCTACAAAAACAGCTCGAAAGCATGATAAATTACACATTTCTACATACATAGCTGCATACTTACCCAAAATCTAACCATGAGACAAACTCAACCACTGCATTTGGGTTTTTAATCTGTGCGTTATGTTTCTGAAATAATGGAATGATAATTGTCTAATCCAAAAAAAATTAATATAATTGTTTTCCAAATCTGTTAAACTGGATTAGATATGTTCAAAAGCAGAGAATTCATTTTGTTCTTTTTTTTTTTTTCTTTTTTTTTACAGAACCAATAACATTTTTACTCCCCAATATTCAAAGCTGAATTCATACAGATTACGGTAAGTAGAAAGCAGGTAAATCTGAGAACAGAAGGGGGCAGTAGAGAGGCACTTTACATCAAGACACAATTAAACAACCTCCATGTTGAACCCAGGTTTAGCAACCAACAGTTTCCATGAATAAAACATCATTTACTGTGTTTCTGAGCAGCTGTCAGTGCACTGCTGCTGCTGGTGGTGATTCACCGAGAGTGTTAGGATACTGGTAACCACTAAGTACTTCTGTTAAAGTTAGAAACGAAGATGATGTGACTTTATCAGGGAGATAAATTACTTTAATTACTTCATGACTTTCAGCGTCCATTAATCAGAGCTGGAACTTTCTGTGTGAGAATGACAGCTGAGGAACATGGCTTCTTCCGTGTGTTTTCCTTCTCCTCTCTCTCTCTCTGTTTGAGTGCTAGGGGCTCGCCCTCCTTGCGATGACCAGGTAACCCTTGGATTTGATGATGCCGCGGCTCTTGACAATAACGGAGTAGCGGAGGACCCACTCCAGTCTCCAGTCGGTGGCGCTCAGACCCGGCGCCCCTTCCTGCATCGCCTCCTGGAATGTGGCTGTTGACATCAGCTCTAGGAGAAAAATATAACATTAGGCTGACCGCAAATCATAAAGATAAAAGAAAATACTATATTAAACTTGCTTCTAGGTAAGCATGTTATATGAATGTCAACTTAAAACTGTTTTTCAGTTCTGGTAAGTGAGAAGAGAGCTTTGACAGGCATACACTTTCAGAACAGTTGTTGGGTTTTAACTAACTATTGACATCGGTTTTCAAGAAAAATGTCTTTAAATATTCACTTTCCCATTACTAAAACAAAACAGTAAAGGAAATTTATTCAATTACCTAAAACACAATATTAAGACAATGTGGCTTCTGGGGACAGACTCCTTTAAACATGCCTGTTGACTTCCAGCATCAGGTGGTTTGGGGTTTTATGACAATGTAATAACACAGTAAGAGCTATGCATCACTTAACACAAACAATGCCACCAGCTAATTATTCAAGAAAAAATGTTGATAACAAAACATTGAAATAAAAAAACAAAACAAAACAAAAAGAATGAGAACACAGATTTAAAAACACAGCTAAATATAATTTCAGGTGTAGTTGGGGAAAATTGGTTTGTGCTAAAAGACATTTTTAAGATCTTGCAAAAACTTTGTGTTTTATACCAGATCAAATGTTTTCAAGAAGTTAAATGATACATTTTGAAAGCTTCAATATGATTGGTCAGGATAGGAAAGACAATTACAGTCATCTAAGGAATGTTTATCTTGCATGGAAGTGAAAATGACTGAATGTTTGCAACAGATTGTTTCAAAGGGTTTGAATGGGTGTCAATGAAAGCATAAAGTAAGTGAATAAAAATGTAGTTTTGTTTCAGGTGCTCAGATATCAGGGCATAACATTGAATTCTGTTCTCGAATACGCAAAGTTATATAGGAAGAAAGTTAAAATTGGAATGCATTATTAGAAACATGAATTTATTTATTTATTGAGATCGTTACATTTATGGGTTTAATCTACTACTGTACATAGTGAAGGTTAATTTGTGTAGCTTGTCTTGCATTTTTGGAAAAATATGATTAATAGTTTGTTGTAATTTATGATCTACCTCATGTTCCTTATGTGACATACACACTATGAACTTATGCTGTGAGTTTAGTGCTCGACTGAAGGGAAAAAACAAAACCAGGTTTCACCTTTGGGGTCGCTGTGTGTGAGCAGCTGGATGTCGAACTCTTTGGCGAAGGCTGTCAGATCGGGCGGCATCACGCAGCAGGAGGCCAGGTTCACCTGATTACTGCTGGGCTTCACCTGGTTCAGGACAGGACATATGGTTTCATTTCATGCAACACAAGGGAGAAAGAGACAGGATTGCAACAAGTTTTTCCAGAAACAAATTTATTTTCAAGACTCAGTTTGCTAAGAAATTTCACAATTTTATTTTTAAATCTGAAATTTGACTAGAAAAGCTTCTAACATAGTCAAGGTTGAAATATGCAAGCCACAAACATCTTGATAAACTACAGACTATAAAACAGAAATAAATAAGATCAAAGTAACACTTCCAAAAGAAAGAAATAGTAAAGTTTATACTTTAAACATGATTTATTTTTATCATTACTTGTTCAATCATTTGAACAACATTAAAAGTTTTATGATCATAGTTTAGAGTCAGTAACTCCAAACATAAAAGATTTATGAAAGGAATTTTTTATGTACAAACAGTCTGTGCTCATAAAATGTATTGTTTCGCCTCTTTCCTGATGAAAAGTTCAGATGAGTCACTATCGCGTGTGGAAATATTCACTGCCTCATAGAAACCCGTTTCTACACTTATTGTGCCCGGCGTCCATGTTGGGAAACTGTCAACGACGTGAAAATTATTGCTGGCCAGAACCAGTTCACCTGTAATTGGAGGTTTGAGCTGCTCACTTATCGCTACGGGCTTCATCACAGGATGTTCATCCTAATAGGAGGCTTTTCTGTTCCATCCAGGTACCATAAATGTTTGCTATGTGCAAAGGCTTTTATCCAACACTGTGGTGATGTAGCCTGGCACGATTTAGTCAAACATTGTGGTTGGGAGCAGAAGTAAAAGCTGGCACAATGTACATGAATCATAACATTGATGATTTTTCACATAAAGTCTAAATAGTAGCTGAGTCGGTGTTTTCACACAGCTCAGTTAAAAGGGTCTTCAACTCAAGTTCCTCTTCTTTCCTCGAGAATACATGACATTTGACGGTGTAGCCTGAAGAATCGCACATGCTGAACTGGTTTACATGTATTTGCTTAACGCTTTATGTAAAAAGTGTTTGTGTGCATGGCTGTTTATTCCGGATGTCTCCGAGTTGCCCTGTGGTGGACTGGTGAGCTGGAGACTGCCTTAAACTCCTGCAGGATTAAGTGGAAATAGATAATGGACATGCATTTTTTTTGCTCCACGTTGATTAGGGTTTAATGTGATTGGATCTATGAATGCTTCAAGTTTCCCAGTGGTTTTCTTTTGTGCATGCACAATTTTCTGGATTAAAACATTCATCAAGTTACTGACTCAGCAGATAAAGTCTGGAAATACAAATGTTTCCTATTTTTTACCTTTTTCCATGCAAGTGACATAGAAATACTTACATAAAATCGTAAACTTTTCTAGATTAAACAAACACCTATCCAAGTCCATCTATTTCTATTTGAGTTGCTTAGTTTCCCTCTTATCTTGTCTATATTAACTAACATTTGTTCTCAATCTGAGATAATTCTGTCTGTTAGGTGTTTTTGGAACAGGATCAAAAGAAAGAAAATTAACAAGGAGTGGGTGCTTTCAGTGTTTTCTTTGTGGATTTTGTGTTGGAGGAGTTAAGTGGAGTGTCTCTATCAACCTTTCAGTTTTTATTTACTGTTTCTTTCTCTCTCAAGCTATCATGTACTTCCACACCAAGTTCAGTCTTGTCCAACCAGGGGGAGCATTTCTCCTCAATCAGCCAAACTAGGACAAAACCTTTTATGTGGTGATGACTGAATTTTTGTTGCATTTCAGGTGCAGGACATGAAGCACTTGCCATCATTTTTTTTCTCTCCATACTTTTATTGTTGCAGTAGAAGAGTTACTCCTGCTGCTACTGACATCAAAATTAAATTATGTGTTTAAAAAAATGCAGATATCCTTGCCTGCTTTGGAGGTTTCTTTCTGCATCCTTCTGACTTATCAGAAGGATTTCTAAGATTACCACTTTCACAGTTCAGACACACAACAGATTCTCAGCTACCTGGGCCCAGTTGTAGAGCTGCTCCAGCAGCTCTTTGTCCAGGTCAGACGTGCCGATGGCTGCGATCTTCTGCTTCCTCACCAGAGATTCCAGCTCCTCCCACGCCGGCTGCAGGTGAGCCAGACTCTGGCTGTCACCCTCCACAGGCCCAGGGGGCGCTATAATGACAGAGTCGAGCTGGGAAACTGCCAAAGTCTGGCAAGCTGTAGGTGAGAAAAATAAAACTGATTAAAAAAGGCTGTGGCATTATTAATCTCTTATTGAAGCGATATGAAGCTCACCCATCTCCACGGCGTCCCTGATAGCCGACTGACCCGACTCACAGAGGAAAAGCTTCGCTGCAACAACAAACACCAGTCAGCAGGTCTGCAGCTGTTTCATCTGCTGAGCTCAAATTTGTGCCACAGATATTTGTAGTTTTAATTTACATATATACATGAATTAAAAAAATTATGCTTCCTGCATGGAGTCTTTATGAAATTGCCAGCAATGATTCCTGACTGGTGATTTAATTACCTGACTTGGTAAAAAAAAAAGAAAAAGTGGGAAAATGGACATCTTTAGCTTGGATTACATCTTTAGGGGGAAAAACTCTCAATTTAAATGCTAATCTAAAACAGAGTCTGATTACTCCAATACTTCTGAGTTCGACAGCAGGTGGAATGCTGCAAAGCCGCACTGACCTGAAATCTTCACTTCATCCCTTTCTTCAGGTGTGATGGCGTCTGTCGCCTCAGGAATGGAGCAATCCAGTGTGTCTGGAAAGCCCTGTTCAACAGTAAATGTCTTATCAAAAACTGCAAGTAAAAATCTTTCATTCGTTACTCATAGAAAGTATTCAGAAAGTTCTCAAAAGCTTCCTACATCAGAAAAAAAAATAAAAAATTCTCTTTCTTCTAGACTGGAAAACTTATAATCCAACTAAATTAAAATACAAAACTTTAATTATATTCACAAACAAGAGCACCTGGCTACTAAAGTAATTAATATTACTACATATTATATTGTTAAAATATTATTAATTTCAAAAAACTTTTTTTTCTGAACTACAGTGAAGCGAAAAGCTAGAACATCGAATTCAATATTCAATTAAGAAATGTTGACATCTGTTTGTGAATTTGTTTATCTCTGAAAAGAAAGAGATTTATTTGCAATCAAGTAACAAAGACATTATATGTTTTGAACATGGAAAACAAAGACACAAATGTGTTTCATGTACCTTGTTCCCCAACAGTTAGTTGACTAAAAAAGCCCTAGTGAGACACTTCCTGCAGCCACCTGAGATCAATCTGAAGAAGGCAGGATACTTGAGGGGTAATCCACTCTGCTTAACTTGCTTCATATTACAACCCACTACTGTTTTTCAGATAATGAAGAGTAATAATGTAAAAGCAAAAGAGAAAATATTGAACATAATTTTCTGAATGATTCATAAGTTTGAAAGAAAAAGAGCAAAAAGAAAAAGAGCTGTGGCATTGAAAACTGTAAATAAATGTGTATGAGAATCTCCAGAAGCTGCTAAAGTGTTACAACGTCTTACACACACGCTGCTTAACACCAAGGAATAGACAGACGAGTGAAACCTGAACTCATGACTAACCCTCAGTTGTGCTATTCTCAACATTTCCCTACAGGAAAAGAGTGACGTGAGTTTTCCGGGGATTTAAGACCCCTCACCTCACCATCCGGACCTCCCCCATCTCTGGCTGAGTCTGCTGGGTGAGATGATAAAAGCTGAGGCAGATTAGCTGAGATCAGCAAAACAAGCAGAGCCTAATGTATCTGGTTTTGTTCTTCTCTGAATATATTTGATTAACAGAATCACTATACAGTAAAAGTAGCACCGTTTGATGAGAGCCTCCAAACCTCCTGTGATAAAAAGATTTCCACCCTCACCTCTCCCTTTCACCCAGCAGACAGATGCATGTTTGGAAAGGCGCCTTTGGCGGGCAGCGCGGCATGAACATCCACTGTGACAGCTTCTGTTCAGAGAGCCCACGGGCTTGCTTTGACGGCCATGACTGCTGTTATTTTACTTTAACAAACACTGCAATCCAAATAGCCGAGGCAGCACATCGTTCACATGCAGTTCATGTGATCCATACAACATAATCACTGCAAACAGTTATTTCTAAACAAACAGAAAGAAAAAAGCTGTCTACTCACCGTGTTTGTGGGTTTAGCCGTCGACAACCAGTCACTCAGCGTGGCTTGGATGCAGTCTCGAAGCTAAATAAAATTAAACACAGAGTTGAAGTTTAAATAGCACTCAGAAAAATATGTGAATCTATTTACAAAGAGAAAACACTAGTAGGACAGCTGCATCAGACGTCACTGATGTAACACACAAAGTTACGTAAGAAAAGTGAAACAACAATGCTCTCGAGGATCAAAATATTGACAATATCAACCTGCTTTAACAAAAATTACAACATAATTATAAAGTAGCAAAACAAAACTCTTGTTTCTGCTCAGTAAACTAATGTAGTGTCACTAAATTTGACTTTTAGTGACCCGGTATTAAAAGATTAAAAGTGCTGTCTCATTATTTTGAGCACTACGGCCAAGTGAGTACATTCCAACCTTTGCCCTTGATAATAGTTATTATAAGCCAGAAGAGGAACTTATGCCTAAGGTGTGACAGGGACTGTACCTGCCATGTCATGCTTTGGGGGATAAACCTCAAACAACAATAAGACAATGAAAGGAGCTGGAGAAACTTCAGCCAAGCCCTCTTTGTAAACAGGCACCACAAAAGAACCTCAATAAATCTGTCAGCAACGGCTTTACCTGATTAATATAAGGCAATGGTGACATCATAAAAAGATCACTTGCAAAAGGTTAAACATTAAACATGTTTCAGCTTAGTCTCAGCTTATCTTATCATCCAATGTAAAATGAAATTTCAAGAAGCCTTTCAGAAAAAAAGAGTAGCATCAAAAAAAGTGCATTTATTTCAGTAATTTACTTCAAAATGTGAGGCTCATACTGCTGCAATAGACGGAAAGGTGGATTTTAAGGGTTTATGTCAGGACATTTTTATTGTTATTATTGTTTAAAGCTAGCATTAGCTCAAAATGTGGCTCCTCGGAAAATTAGAATATTATATAAGACCATCAAAAATATGTTTTTAAAACAGAAATGTTACATTATGGATAAAAAAAAAAAAAAAAAAAAATCTATGCTGACTTGTCAGTTGACTGACCACAGCCTGGTGCATTCAAGAGGTTTGAGGGAAATTCACAGTGAATCCACTATTGCAAGTGGATTTACAGCTTCAAAAGCCGCCACACACACATGCATCCAGGAAATGGGCTACCACTGACTGACTGCTGATGCTAAGCTACTCCTGAATGAGAAGATGTGTTAGCCAGGCGAAGGGGGAAAAAGAGCAACATGGCTTCTTAGTGGTCCAAATTTCTCTCTTCAGATGAAAGGCCATTTGTGTTTCGTTTAAAACAGAAGTCAAGGTCTCAGGGTCTGGAGGAAGAGTGTACAGGCACAGAATCTAAGGAGTGATGATTTAGGGAGACGTGTTGTTCTGTGCAGGTTCTCACACTCAGAAGAAGTAAAGCAGCTGAGATTGCTCTTCACTGTGACCCTATAAAAGTTGACTATCAGTTTTCATCAGATTTCTGTAAGATAAAGTTTAATGTAAAGTGTATTTTTTTTTCCTGCAAGAATTAGAAATCGTCTCTCTCTCAGCAACACGCTATACTTTGTGTCTGTGGGTTTCCTTGTTGTCACGCATGATTAGACTCACCACTGATGTGTCAGCAAATTATACAATGAAGTTTAATTATTCTCTGAATAATGCAAAGCTGACAGTGCTCAGCACACAGCCTTGAGGAATTCCTGTATTTCCAATAAGAGTAAAGACAACATGCTCGGAACCTTTCAATGGATAAAATATTTAGAAACTTATTACTTTACTGTCTTGACAGGATTCTTTCATCATAGTGGGAATGTTATTGGATGACAGAAACTCCCATTCCTAGCTTGTTGGCCTCACTTGTAACAACATTTGTGCCAGATAACCATTTATTTACAGGTGAAATAAGTCACCTGCTTGGTCTGTGTAGCTCTACATTCAAAGTGTGCCTACAACAATCATTGCTCAGATACTGCAGTCTGTAAACTATTCACTTCAACCTGAGCTAAAAACATTTTCAGAAAATGTTTCATTCATGACCTGAAACTCTAGAGTTGTTATGAAAATAGTACTATTGTTTACCTCAAACCGGCTTCATTCAGTCTGAACCAGCAGTTTAAATATTTAATAGCCTAGCCTAACTTGGAAGCTAAGCTAACAGGCTAAGTAATGACTTAGCAGGTTTTTCTGCGGTTCTTTCCTTACCTCCTCGCTGGGAGAACCGGGACACTTCTTCTTCAGCCGGCTCCGGTTCACTAAATTCCCGGTGTGGAGTCGGAGGGTCTTGCCGTGGTTCAGCAACTCCTTCCCCTCATCGCCAGTCTTGGTGTTTTGAAGATCCATGTGGCTTTCGGTTGCTAAGCTAACGAGTTGCTAAACAGTGTTTTTTGCTGCGTCGAAACGTGACAAAACGGTTCCACTCGGCGACTGAATGACTGACTACAACTCTCATCAGATATAAAGACAAAAGGTCCTGCTGCTGCCAAACTGTTGTGTTCAGGATGACTTGCATTCAGTCACCCACCTGCTGCTGTGGAGCGACATCAGTGGCTGTTATGGAAGCTTAGCCGGTCGGTCACGCCCACACGGAGGAATCCGTCAAACTCCTCAGACATGTATTACAAGGACTGCGATGCTGCTGTTAAACCACTAGATGGGGCTGTTGTGTTTGCATTCACTTGACAGCGCCACCAGTACTAATGGAGCTAAGGTGAGCGGCTCCTGAATTTGATCGAAACAATTGCCTTTTTATGGTTATTATCGTACAGACATTTTTTGTTTGTGCTTCTTTTAATAGGACTGTGTGTACCGGTGAAGTTTTTATGTGCTTACATGTCTTAAGACAAATGATGAGATGAAGCTATTATACTAAATCCTGCATATTTGCGTTATGGTAATATTGATAGATTAATTTAATTTAATTTAATTTATCCATCCATCCATTTTCTGTTCACCCTTGTCCCTAATAGGGTCGGGAGGTGCTGGTGTCTATCTCCAGCTACTTTCCGGGCGAGAGGCGGGTTACACCCTGGACCAGTGTTGTGAAGTAACGAAGTACAAATACTTCGTTACTGTACTTAAGTACAATTTTCGTGTATCTGTACTTTACTTAAGTAGATTTAATAATGGATACTTTCGACTTTTAC